>PVKC010045307.1:0-11445 GCA_004027635.1 Crocidura indochinensis | reverse complement strand
TAATTCCCTTGGCCTAAGAGATTCAGAGTTTTTTGCCCTTAAAGCATACTGCCATGGGAACAAGTACTGGCTTCATACATGCTCATTCCACACCCCAAGGTCTTTATATGATACGAGGAAACTTTCTACTCAGTTGTAGATGATAAAATCAGGCCTCTGTAGCTAGAGAGCTTGGTATTTGCACAGGTCATAGGACAAAGTCTAGGATAGAGTCTTTCTTTATGGTTCTAAAAATTCTGTTCCATCATTGTTGTAATCAGTCTTCTGTAATAAGTTGTCTTGGTTTTTGCTCAGATCTGAGGCCAAAGCCTAAGATAGAGTTTTCATTATGGTTCCAGAAGTTCTGCTCAGTCTCAGTTGTTAAAGTTGGATGTCTGGAATTAGAGATCGAGGCTAGGGTCTTTCTTATTGGTCCCAGGATGAGTTCTTTCTGGCCATGGTTGTAAGTCAGTCTTCTATAGTTCGCACTCTTGGTTTTTGCACAGATCAAAGGTCGACATGTTTTCTGATTTTATTTGATGAGATAGGACAACCTGCTCTTAGATCAAAGCCTTGCCACAGCAGCACTCCTTCCTATGTTTCCTTTTGTTTTTCTTTTTATTCATTTATTTATTTTTCTTTTTTTCTTCTTCCTCTTTTATTTCTTTTCTCTTTTTACTCTTGAGGTTATTATTTGGTGATTTTTTTGTTGCTGGGTGCTTTTTTCTTATTTTGGTAGTTACTGCTGTTGTTTTTACTGTTGTTTGTTGTGTTTTTTTTGGTTATGTATTTTTGTTTGTACTTGTTTTTGTTTTGGTTTTTTTTTTGTCTTCTTACAGCAAAAACACAACTTGAATCATCTTTTTTTGCTTCATGAATTGAGGGGGAAAATAAAAATGAATGATACCAGGACCAAACAGCCCTATAAACATTGAGTGAAAATAAAAAAAAAATCATCAGACTTAAACACCAAACTCAAACAACAGAATCAATTCTTCATCTACAACAAACTATACAAAGAGGGGAACAGTTACACTAGGACTCCTGGATGCAAAGGAGGGAAACATGCTGGGCAAATGAGTAGAGGGAGGACATCCCTGGTGGTGGGAATGACCCTGATTCATTGTCACTATATACCATAAATATTACTTTGTAAGATTTTTTATTTACTTTTGGTCACAATAAAAATTATTTAAAAAAAGAAATGTTGATGAACTATATTCTCCTCACTTTTCTTAATATAGATCAGATTTTTCTCTAGAGTCCTTAAAACTCAAAGGTAAAAGCAGACTGCATAATAACTTCTCTTTGCCCTAAAACCTTTCTTTTTAGTATAGAAACCAAACAAAGAACTGTTTATGTAGTACTCAGATGTGTAAATTTCCATGGAAAAATGAGAAAATAATATAAAAGGAAAGCAGCTAAAGATTGTAGATCCATTTCTGCATCATATCCTTTAACAAGACTGAAAGTATCATCATCCTTAGCTAACCCAAACTTAATATTATACAAAGAATGATAAATTTGGGGAAAAAGTAAAGAATCCTTTGGAATCTTTTGCTCTCTGTTATAAAACATTAAAACAGAAATTTAATTAAATGCTCCCTATTGCTATTTAATAAAGTAATGCTGTTATTAGGGAATAGTCAACTTATCTCCTGCTTTCTCCATTCCACCTCTGCCACCCTGGATGACTGGGGAAATCTAGGGCTGTGAGACTTGCATTTTGCAGGAAAGCAAAAACAGTCTTGGACCTTTTGAGTTCATCACCTTTTTCTCAGAAAAGAACTTCAGGAGGAGTAAGGAATGAAATTAAAACAAGTGTTATTTGGAAATTATGAAAAGGGCTTGGAAAGTAAGAGAGTTGCTTAAGAGAATTTAGCCTTTTCAAAGGCAAAGAGCACCCTAATACACTAACCAGAATTAAAATATGAAAGCACACATATCAAGAAGAGAGGCACTTGGCGCCTGAGAGATAGCATGGAGGTAAGGCGTTTGACTTTCATGCAAAAGGTCATCGGTTCGAACCCCAGTGCCCCATATGGGCCCCCGTGCCTGCCAGGAGCAATTTCTGAGCATGGAGCCAAGAGTAACCCCTGAGCACTGTGATCCAAAAACCACACACACGAAAAAAAAAAAAAAAAAGAAGAGAGGCACATATTAGTGCAGACACCATGTGCATGGACCAGTAGCGTATGAGTGACACTAACTCATGTGCCCAGAGATCATGTGCACATCTCCTTTGTTACACATTGACTTATATGCAATTTCTGTTTCTCCCCACCTTCTCAGTAGAGGTTTTTTATTTAGGTGAGAGTAAACTGCTAGGGTAGTTGCCAGATGGAAGGTTTGGTGTAGTTGGTCTTTAACCTTCTTTCCTGGCCTTTGTTCCCAGGATGGCAGAGCTGGATAGGGAGAAAGCAGGAGATTCCCTTGTTGGAGTTGCTGCCTTGCTCCTACCCACTTCTCATAAGTCACCAAGAGAATTCCATAGCATCATAAATTGGGAGCCCCAAAAGGAATATTGCACTGAAAAACCTCAAGAGAAAGAAGGTAATCCATAAACATGCTGAAGACATATGCTCCTTTTGAAATTTCTAGGGGAAATGGGAGGACTGCTCTATGAATTCAGTTACTTCCTTAATGAGGAGCATCCCTCTTAAGTCTAAAAGTCTACAACCATTGTAGAGGGATATAAGGAAAACCCACTCTAATAATATGCTGTTTACTAGGTATGTCTATTATGACATAAAAACTATTCCCTGGCAAACACCCTTTCTTTTCATCTCACTTCTGTACATACGTGAGTTGACTAATGGTAAGTGAAATGTTGATGAGCTCCACACAGTTAAGATAGGCAGAAAAATTTGCAGGAAGAAATAATTTTTTTTTTAAAAAAAAAGCAAGTTTTCTATCCATATCCCGAAGCACAGTAATACGTTCAAAGTATTTGCTGTACTTGCAAAACACAGCAAGCAAGTTAAGCTCTGCACACAGCTGTCAGAGGCTGTATATGCTTGGTGTACAACACTTCAGAGGCGTTATTGATGGATATGTCCAATCTAGTGCCTTGTTGACAATTTTGGGTCTTCCTGTCAGGGCATGAGATGGCTTTATTTCATTCAACTTTTAGATATACATCCTGCAACTGTGTTAAATGGCAATATTTTAAGGAATACCAGGAAATTTCTCTGGGCACCACTCCACAAGCTTCACATTTTAAAAAATAATTATTCTAAACTAACTTAGACATACTCACTAAAATATCACCCAAAGACAGAGATCATAAACTGATGATGCTATAGAAAAAAAAGAGAGACCAGGTATACAATGAGAATGTAGCATGGTGTAGCTGCTAGAGAAAAGAGTGCTGTATCTCCTTAAAAACTTAATAGGTAGAAATGATACAATCATGGATTTTGCGGCATCATGGATGGATCTACAAAGTATTGTGTTAAATGAAGTGAGCCAGAAGATAAAGGATAATAATCACAGAATGGTAGCACTTTTCTGAGGTACTAAGAATATACACCATATATACATATAATACTCCAAGAACAAATACGATTATCTAATAGGGTAGGAACCCCAAGCACTGTAGTTGTCAGCAATTACTGGGGAAAAGTGTTCAGAAACAAATAGAAGAGGAACAACACAAAACCTTGACTATCCATTTTACCATAAAAAAAACAGCAACAATGGAAACAAGGGTTTAGTGAACAGATATGTAATCAGTCTTTTACTATAAAGGCCTATAATAATGTCTTAGGGAGTTTATATACAGACACTGGTGAAACCAGAGACTATAGTGGCAATGTTTTCTAACAGTATGTTTTAGTGCCTTAATCTTACTAGGTATAAAATAACTTCTCAGCTTCTCTTTCCACAGGAATTCTTGGATACAAAGTATGGACACCCTAATTTGACACCTCCGTGCTCAGTTATACTAGATAATTTATATACTAAATTATAAATCCATCAGTTATACTAGATAGATTTTCATTATGAAAATGTCTTGATAAAACACCCTGATATACACTTTTTCTCTGGTTTGAGTCCTCTATTGGAACCTGAAGCATATGACCATTCAGACCACTGAGACAGTCAACTACAAACCACAGACTTATATTACAGGACCTACTCATTGAACATGTTTGGCAAATTAACATTTCCTCTCTCTCTTTCTATCTCTTTTCTCCCTACTTCTTTCCTCTTCCATTTCTTCTTCTTCTTCCTCCTCCTCATCAATTCAATCTATGTCAAATAAGACCCACACTGATAGTTTCTCTTTAGGGAAGGAACTTGATACATAAGATGTAGCGGACAATGCTACATTGGATAGCCTCCTACATAGGTAGGCCTCATTAACACATTGTTTAATGCTCGAGACACTAAACCTATGTGTATACTAAACTGCTGCAGCCATTATCTAACCCTGAAACCTTCATTTAGCATGGTCCAACCCCATCACTGATAAAATGCCTAGAAACTGGGAAAATCTCCCAACTCCAGCACAATGACCCAAACTCTTTTATTTGAGTTATTAATTATTTTACTTTATTTTTACTAACTTACCTATTTTTCTGTCCTCCCTCTTATCTTCTGCTCTCCCTTCCTCTCTTTCTTAAGCTATACGTAAGCTAATTATTTATCTTAATTCAATCAGTCCTTAAGAGCTCAGACCTATCCTGTAAGGGTCAGACCCCTTACAACACCTAAAACATAGATTACTAATGTATGTCTTTATGTGGGCATGAGTACATAGAGAAAGGACTCCTCTATGCGAGCCAAACCTAAATTGCAAACAATCCATACCTATAGTGTATATAACCCCTCCTATATAATATCCCTCCCCCCTCTCTTCAGAAACCCTACTATCCCTCACCCCTCAATCTCAATCTGATATCCTGCCTTATTAAAGCTCTGAACCCTCAGTTCTTAACCATTTGGGTATCAAGACCGACCTCTTGCCCCAATAAGCCATCACTGAGCTTCCAAGCGAAGAGACACCCACTCAGCCTCACATGTCGTCTCCGGCAGGAAACTACAACCAACACTCTTTTTTTTTAATATTTTATTTTAACACCTTGATTACATACATAATTGCGTTTGAGTTTTAGTCATGTAAAGAGCACCACCCATCACCAGTGCAACGTTCCCATCACCATTGTCCCAAATCTCCCTCCACCCACCCACCCGCCTGTACTCTGGACAGGCTCTCCATTTCCCTCATACATTATCATTGTTAGGAAAGTTCAAAATGTAGTTATTTCTCTAACTAAACTCATCACTCTTTATGGTGAGCTTCATGAGGTGAGCTGGAACTTCCAGCTCTTTTCTCTTTTGTGTCTGAAAATTGTTATTATTGCAAGGAATGTCTTTAATTTTTCTTAAAACCCATAGATGAGTGATACCATTCTGCGTTTCTCTCTCTCTCTCTCTCTCTCTCTGACTTATTTCACTCAGCATGATGGATTCCATGTACATCCATGTGTAGGAAAATTTCATGACTTCATCTCTTCTGACAGCTGCATAATATTCCATTGTGTATATGTACCACAGTTTCTTTAGCCATTCGTCTGTTGAAGGGCATCTAGACAACCAACACTCTTGCTGACTCATCCTCTGTGGCCCTCCTCACCGCCCCCACAAATGTGGACTGTTGTTTGATACCAGATTCAGCTCCAGAAGAACCCCCAGTGCAAGAACGCTACCTGAGCCAAATCATTTCTGAAACTCAACAAGACCAGGGTGTGTGATGAAAATGTGCCCTAAATTCCATCCCCCATAAGAATATCTCAAAAGACAATGTGGAAGTCTATATTTCCTTTATAAGTTTAAGACCCCTATAATACTACCTCTTAACCTGTTTGTTCTCAAATGTAAGGTAGTCTCTTGCATCACTTTGTTACCTTAATTACTTTTTATAAACTCATTTATTTTTCATACATATGTAGTCTTGTTTCTGTTTTCTTCTCCTCCTAACTTCATCTGTTTTGATTCTGCTTAGTACAAAAACCTACAAGAAAAGGTTTTGCCCGAGACTAATGCTCTAGTCAAAACCAGGGCACAGAGATGATGGAGCCTGAAACTCTCATCCCCAAATGCACCAGCAATATAATATAGCACCATTTCTTTTTGCACAGCATACTAAAAAGGGGAAAATTTTAAGTATGGAAACAAGCTCTTATCTACTAGGGATAAGAACTCATACATTTTACAATACAGAGCACCTCCCACCTTGAACATATGTCATGTGGTCCCAACTTAGACTTCATATGATTAAACAGTGACCCATCCAACCGCAAAACCTAGATCTCAGACATAGAAACATCATAGTAGTCCGCAACAGCTCCAGGAACCAAACTCTCTCTGGACATCTTTAATACTGCTCTGACAACAACAAGCTTAAAGCTTTCCAATTTTTGATCTCCAAAATGTGCTTTATTTTGCAAGATAAAAGTAAGAAAATAATATTTTCTTTGAAGATAAGTGGAAATAGGAAAATATTCTAGTAAAACCATATTTATATATATCCTATATAATATAAATATAAATATATTAATATATAAATACTTAGCAATTTTCAAATTAAATGAATGATGAATAAAAACAAATCATAAAATTAAATCAAAATAAAAGAAAAATAAAAAATGAGTTGCTACCATTTATAACCTGCCACGGGTCTTCTAAAATTAATTTACTTTTCACACTCATATATATCAAATTTCAACAATTATTTATCAAATATTAATTAATTAATCTGTGATTAATTTCTGTAATGAACAAATTGTTCTCACTACATATGGAGATTTGTGTTAGCATATTCTCATAGATCCTTTAGCCATTCGTCTTCTTGAGAATAAAATCTTAGTGATTTACCACTGATTTGGAATACCATTTAGGTTTCGGTAGTACAATTGACACCAAAAGTATATTACAGATAATTCATTACAACTGCCACTAAAATTCTGGGGATGTTCATACTAATAAATAGACACTATTCTTCCTCAAAATATACTTCTCTTACATTTGAGAAATAGTTTGATTGCTGTTTGGATGTCTTTCCCTGAAAATATATTAAAATTATTAGTGAACTGAATTACAGTTTCTATTACTACAATTTACACTGGATGGTAACTGGTTCTTTTATTTTCCTTACTCTATTTTCCATTCTACATTCCCCTCATCTAACCTTGACAAGTCTTATTTACTTGCCTATTAGTATAGCCTTTCATATCAAAGATATTAGAATACTTAATAATCAAAACTTTCACAATTCTAGGCTAGAATGCATATAGCATATAAGGTTCTAAGCTTGCTTTGCTTGACTTGATCTTCAGAGCTATTAAAAAATGTTTGCTATCTGGAGCAAATATTGGTGGGATGGGCCTATTTGTCCTCCAGTGTTGCTGAGCCATCAACAGCAGAGGAATAATGGCAGCCATCTATAAATTTGACACAATTACTAAGCATGATCAAATGATTTCATATAGAACTCTAATATTATACTAATATTATATACTAATATATATTACTATTAGACTATATGCCTTTTCCTTACTTGAAGTGCACTGGTGAAGGTGGATATTCTTTATATGACTGAAACCCAATCACAATCATGTTTGTAATCAAGGTGTTTAAATAAAGATATTAGTTAAAAAATAAAAGCACAGCAATGAATTTAAGAATCAGAATAAAGAAGACTGAAAATCGGAAGGAATTGAGCTGCAAAATGTTACTTAGGGTGACATGAGTCATGTCATGAAGTAAGATATCTTTCTTCACATCACTACCATTTTGTCTATGAACTATCACAAAAAGATTTCTGAAAGAATATAACACTTTAAACAAGTTTCTCCTTTTATTCTTACATTATGATGTTTTTACTTAACCTGACACTAAATAGTATAGTCCAGGGAGGGTTATTTCAGCAATAGAGTTCCCAAAATACAATATCTTATTTTCCCCATACAAAAATTATGGTTAGAGAATAGCATATGGAATAAATATGAGTTCTGTGCCCTGTGTAGAGAACTGCAAAATATTTTGTTTTGATTATGATTATTTAGCTATGTTAGAGAATGAGGCACCAGTGATCCCAGAATTGAGATGGGTATTCATTGAGATAACTGAGTAGACTCTGATTTGTAGTAAGTTCCCTTATACTATGTATTTTATATACTATTTTGTTTGTTTTTTGGGCCACACCCGGTGACGCTCAGGGGTTACTCCTGGCTATTCGCTCAGAAGTCGCTCCTGGCAGGCACGGGGGACCATATGGGGAACCGAGGGATAAAAACCTCAGTCTGTCCTAGGTTAGCGCAGGCAAGGCAGGCACCTTACCTCCAGCACCACCGCCTGGCCCCCTCATATACTATTTTGTAAATTTAATTTTGGATGAATAGAGAAATACAATCACCTATTGGCAAATAAAAAAAATAATGTTCTTGCCTGGAATGCAATTAATCAGGCTTTGCCATAGTACCACATATGCTTTCCTGAATCACTCCTAAGCTTAGTCATGAGTAAGCCCTGAGTATAGCATGGTGTGTCCCTCTTAAGGCTTCCCATCATCCTCTAAAAGAAATAAACTTCACAGTTCAAGTTATACTAATTTCTATTTGCAACTGCGTTTTGACAAGACCAGTAAGTATTCAAAAGACTTACACTGGTTTCAGAAACATTCCTCACTAAAGGAAATATTAAGTGTATTACAATGTAAGTCTAACAAGATTTTTCCTACCAAGTGTTTTTTTTTTGTTTTGTTTTTTGTTTCTTTTGGTTTTTGGGTCACACCCTGCAGTGCTCAGGGGTCACTCCTGGCTCCATGCTCAGAAATTGCTCCTGGCAGGCACAGGGGACCATATGGGGCACCAGGATTCGAACTGATGACCTTTTGCATGAAAGTCAAACACCTTACTTCCATGCTATCCCCCGGGCCCCATCCAACTGTTTCTTAAGGGAAGAACAGAATTTCAGTCTCGTCATACTTAGAGTTTCAGGTATGAGAGAGATTTTAGGAATTTGGTACCTGGATCTACTGATTCTTCTTTTAAGAAAAACACATGTAATGGTTGTGACATGCAATGATTTCTAAATTTAAAAGTAACTTTTGGGGTCAGGAGAGGTAGTAGAGTGTGTATGGTGCTTGCCTTGCAAGCAAAAAAAATTAAGTACAAATAATTTTGTTCTAATATTTAACATAGAATCCTTGGGAAGATTTATTCATAGTTCTATACTTAAGCTATGTCTCCTATCATTCTGCAAAACGTTATCTGGATGTTGGGAGTTTATGCTCTGGCCAATAGAATTAGATGGTCATAGCTTGCTCTTATTCTTCCTTTGATTAAAGCCTATTCTGTATGATACTTCTAATATGTAGATTAGTGATTTTTTTGAAATTCCTGATAAGTGGAATAGTTGATGATCTTCAGTCAGGATATATGAATTAATATCTGGAATATATCTATTTCTATGAAAAAATTACTATTATTTGTTAAGTGAAAAGGTATTATTAAATTTAATTTAATACCAACTATCTGGTTTGTTCTTAAAGATATCGATTTTGTTCCTGATAAGTTAGATACTCATATCAGTTTTTGTTTCTCTTGGGGAATTAGTATACTTGGCAGCTCTCCTGACCTACTCATGGCTCAGTGTTCAGAAGTGACACCTGGAGGTTCTCATGGGATCATATGTGATTTAGGGATTTAAATTGTGATTGGTATGGTACAAGACAAGTGCTTAAAACCTGTATTCTGTTTTCAGCCAACTTATAGGTCTTCATCTTTTAGGTACATGCATGACATTGTGATTATGTGATTACTTTTACTCTGTGCTGTGATCATTTTGTCAGAGTTAGAGTGCCCAATAAGGAATTACCACAATTAATTTTTACTTTGATTGATCAACAGAATTTTCTGTGAAGGATGCAGTTTATATGACATATGATGGAAAAATCCTTATACTTGTTCTATCAAACTCACTTTCCATGGCCCATCAACAATGATGTCACTACCAAACATCTTGTTTCAGATGCAATTATTCTACACGTATGTATATTTGTGTTTGTGTGTATGAAATGTTAACATGGCCAAGATATTGACTTCTACTTAAGAATCTATAGATATTTATATCAGGTGATTCTATAGATCATTCCATAAAACAGATAAATATATGTACTGCTCACAGTTACAAAATTTTAATTTGGGGTTTTTAGTTTTCGGGTCACACCTGGCAGCATTCAGGGGTTACCCCTTGCTTTGCGCTCAGAAATCACTCCTGGCAGGCTTGGGGGACCATATGGGACTCCAGGATTTGAACCACCATTCATTCTGGGTCAACTGCATGCAAGGCAGTTGTGCTATCTCTCTGGATCCACAAAATTTTCATTTTCTTAAAGCAAAACCCTGTAGGTAGCTGGAAAGCAGATAATGTGAAATTTATTTTGACTCATATATGGACCTGATCCTTGCATAAAATTTGTTTAATTTTTAATATTCTTTTTCAGCTTTATATTTAAGGCTGCTCATATGATAATAAGAAAAAACAATAAGTTATGCTTTTATGTCATTGTGATGGGTATCAGTGGTTTCTAGGGAATGATCAAATCCTCTTGGCCCCACTGCCCAAGCATGACAGATATGCCATTATCCTTGTACTGTGAATAATCAAATTTTAAATGACACCATACAAGTTAGCACCTATACCATTTTGCATTTTGGTTGACTTTGTTTTCAATTTTCAAAGGTCTGCATAAGCATATCATTGACAGATTCTATTCCATGATAATATTTTCCAAATCTACCACAAAAAAAAAAATCTTAACTAATGCAGGCATATGCTTGTGCTAAATATTTTGTGTTCTCAACCTACCTACCAGGATGATATATCCTCTTCAATTGTTGAATAGTGAGAAGGTCAATTCTGAATCCTTATATTACTATGTATTGTTTGAGACTTTTCTAGTATCTCTTTTATTAGTTTGAGTCCTCTGAGAGTTGCCACTGTCCCCCCAAAAATACTGCGATCTATAATAAAGGGATGTTCCCAAGTCAAATATTTCACAGAATCTGAGACCTCTGATTAAGTATCTGCTCTACAGTTTGAAAATCTCTGAGACACATTTTTAAATTCACCACAAAAAACATGAATTAGTACTATCACCCCTATTTCACAGAAGTGAAAACTGGGATGCATTATTATTAAGTCACACACAGATTTTGTGTACTACATTCAAAAGAACCCTGAAAAAGATTAGAAAATACCATTTCTGCAGATGAACTAACTGTACTATAATTCCTGCAAGACTTATAATTTCTTATTGAGTATTTGTTTCTCATAAACAAATACTTAACATACAAGTAGAGATAAGGAAAGTATCAGTAAACATATCAATATTTCTCAAACATTCAGAATTTGCTGGACAGATGTTTTGCGTATTCTTATTATATTCATACTTAA
>PVKC010045306.1:0-11270 GCA_004027635.1 Crocidura indochinensis | reverse complement strand
ATTGAAAGAACCCAAGCAAAGAGGAAGGGTAGTCATGTCTTCTTACCAGGTGTCTGTAGCAAATAATTATTCTTCAACATCAACATGCCAGTGCAACTTCTCAGTGTATTTGGGACCTCCTTCAAGCAGAAAAAATACAAGAGCTTTTTCCATTGTATGGAAGATTGTTTTTTTAAGACATTTAAAACTTACTATCATTTACAAAACAAATTATTTTATTTTTTTATAAATATTTTAATTTATTTATTGAATTGCTAAATATTTATTGAGTTTGAGCAGGAGAGAGAGAGAGCTCAGTGGCAGGGCGTTTGCTTTGCACACAGCCAATCCAGGATGGATGTTGGTTAGAATCCCGGCATCCCATAAAGTCCCCTGAACTTGCCAGGGGCGATTTCTGAGAGAAGAACCAGGAGTAATCGCTGAGCACAGCCGGGTGTGACCCAAAGACAAAACAATATTTATTGAGTTTGTGTTAGGCCAATCGAAAGGAATAGAAATGCACTGTTTATCTATGGATCTTTTAAATGATTTCAGAATTAATTGAGTCCTCATAAAAAGGTCAATTTCACTGATCTAATATCCTTTTATTCTTTGATTAGTCTTTATTTACAGTTTCCTCAAGTATATTTTAAAATAATGTATCACTATACAGACCATGAACAAGTCCAAAGAATGCTTGAAAGAACAGTAGTACTGCCACTCCTTTTGTATGTGTTTGACAAAGCAACATCCAGGGAAGTAAACCCCTTTCTTTTAGGTGGCAATGGAACAGCATGATACTTGATTGCCAGACACCCACCTTTAGAAAAAGCCAAACCATTGGGAGATAAAACATCACACACTATGGCAACATGTGAACTTCTCAGAATGCAATTTTCCAGGCTTATATTACCTGACTATAAAGCATCAGTTACAAAGAACTTGTAAGCAACCACAGCAGACAAAAATGGAAGTATGGCCAATGATGCATAAGTCTTCAAAGCATCATGTTGAACCTTGAAGCTACTTCTGAAACCAAAGTTTGCCAATATCCCAGAGAAACTAGCGGTTGCTCCAAAGAACACATTTATATTTACATTTAAGGTCTTTTTATTTCTAAGCTATTCCAACTTCTTTTCTATGATTTCAAAAATCATTGATACATTTATTATAAATCTTCATGCAAAGAAGCTAATTTCTAAAATATGATTAAGGTAAATATGCATGAATATATATAGCTATAAAGATTTTCTCCCTAATCTTGAGTGAATAACTACATTGTTTATTGTATGGAAACTTCCTTCCCTGAAATGAAAAATGTTTAATATTCCCAGCGAGCTATAAATGGTTGTTCTCCATTATCTCAGTGAGTATATAAGAACATGTTTATGATCATGCCCATCTCCCAGGCCTCTTATTAGGAGCAAAAACAGTATGAACATATTGATTTTCTAAATAAGAAAAAGTGCTTGCTAAAACTTATTTTAGAAAACAAATTTTTACATATTTAGTTTTAGTTTTGAAATCAAAATCTCATGACATCATAAAATTATGTAAGTTTTCAGTATGATCATTGAAAAGTAATATGTGTATATATTATAGTGATTTCACTATTAATAGAAGTCCCGTTTACCCCTTTATACTACATTTCATTCTGATTTAGCCCTTCCTCTTGGTAACCAGTAATTTTCCTTATTGTCCAAGCCCAGTTTCCTTGCATGTAGTTCATTTGCTTTCTCTCTAGGCTATCTCAAGTGAAATCCAGTGGCATTTGTCTCTGATGTACAGGCACACACTTTGATCCAAATGCGATCTCTGCAGAGGAGACAAAAATCACAGAAATTCATTCCAGCTCAAGTGTCTAGTGACACACAGGATCAAGGAGAGTCACAATTGCATTGAAACAAAAAAGAGAAATTGTGTTACCCATAAAACTAGCAGAATCTCATTTCTTGAAAATTTTATTGTGAACTGTGCAACATTGGACAACTTACTTTACCTCTGTATGTTTCAGATTCTTTATAAAAATAAAAATAATAGCATAGCTTTTGTGGAGGAATTTAGATGGAGAAAATATGTCTAAGAGCAGTCATTTCTAAGATCTATCAGAGACATTATCCATTCTAACCAATAATGGATGTCTTCAAAGAGCTTTACTTTGTACTTATTATTACTTTTGTTAGTTATCCAAGTAGAAATTAAAGCCTAAGCTAAAAATGTGCTTATCAATTCATTAAAATAATAAAACAGGACGTATTTTAAGATAAATTGCATTTAAGATATTATTTTATTTCCCTCCTACTTTTTATTTAGGCACTCAGATTTCCAACACTATTAATAATAGAGTTTTATTCATACACTATTCCAACACCATACCCATCACCAGAGTTTCTTTCACTGTCATCTTGACAAACTCATAGCTGTAAGCCAACTTGCAGGGGTTTCTACTATTGGTCACTTGTGATTTCTTTATTATCCTTTTATATAGTCCACATCTGAGATACATTGATCTGTATATGTCCCTTTCCTTCTGGCTGGTTACATTCAGCTGAATAGTAGGCCAATAATGTGAATATCGACTATGGTTTATTTATTCAAATATTCTTTAGAATTAATACATAGATGCAGGATTTTTCTATGATGCTTGTGTGCTCATTGTTAAAATAGCCATATTCTGAAAGTTTTGGGAAACCCCATTATATATTGGTGAGTACATGTAAGTGGAAAAGGCAAATAACACTTAAGCATTACTATATAGTGTTTGATCTCTCAGAATTCTCTGACAATATTTCAGAAGTCCTAGATTGAGATGAAAAGTTTAGCTGTGTTACATCTATGCAATGGAATACTATGCAGCTGTTAGGAAAACAGAAGTCATGAAATTTGCCTATATATGGATGGACATGGAGACTATTATGCTGAGTAAAATGAGTCAGAGGGAGAGAGACAGACACAGAATAGTCTCACTCATATATGGTATTTAAGAAAAATAAAAGACTGTATTGTAATAATACCCAGAGACAATAGAGATGAGGGCTAGAAGGGTCACTCAATGATAGGAACTTTATCACAAAGACGGTGAGCACAATTAGAGAATTAACTACACTAACTACTATCATGACAATGATAGTGAGAGAGAGAAAAAGAATGCCATTCTCTAAGACAGGAAGGGAGTGAGAGAGGAGGAAAATGGGAAACTTTGGTGAGGAAAAAGTTGCACTGGTGAAGGGTGGTGTACATTTGATGACAAAACGCCAACTACGAACATTTTGGTAAGCATGGTACTTAAACAAAACAATTATTTTTTAAAAAAGAAAGCTATTATTTTAAGACAATGGTCCATTTTTCAGAGGAGCTAAATAAAACAGAAATTAGTTTTTAGATAGTAAGACCAATTAGTGCTTATCAGGAGATAAATACAGGATGAAGGAAAGAATAGGTCTTTGGTGGTAAAATGAATGGAGTACATACATTTTGGCTTTTCTTGATGCATACTTGAAACTTATACGATGTCATAATGTAATGCTACTGTAATACAAATAGTAAAAGTAAACAAGTTAAAATAAAATAGGCCATTTGTCTCCATAGTCAACTGTTCAAAGAATCAATGTCTTCATTTCCTCATCTCTCCAACAGAGCAGATAACATGATCTATTGATCAGGACTGTTCTGAGGTTTGGAGTAAAAATGTTCAGGCAACTACTTTTATGTCTCTGTGAAGGCACAATGGTTTTCCTTTCTTTTTGCTTTGGAACAGAAGAGACTTTTGAAATACTGTGTCTGAGAAGTAAAGGAGGCAAATCTCTTGATTAAATCACACACCCCAAATTGAAACAAACAAAAAAGACCTGTTGGTTTCTTTATAGCCCACATATGAGACAGATCACTCTGCATCTGGCCCACTCTTTTCAACTTTCTCAGCATCAAAACCTCTAGATCCATCTACATAGTAGTAATTTGTAGAACTTCACCTTTTCTTAGAGCTGAATAGTATTCCACTGTGTAGATGTGCCTTAATTTTTTCATCCACTTGTTTCTTCTTTAACATTTGAGTTGTTTCCAGATTTTGGATATAGTGAATAATAGTACTGCAACAAACATAGGAGTGTAAATTTCTAAATCATTATTTTGAATCCTCGGTGTTAGATGCCACAAAATGGAATTTCTGAATGATATGGAAGCACAATTCCTAGGATTTTTTTTTTTTGATATTGGTGGAGGAAGTTAATATGACTGGTGATGAGATTGGTGCTGGAACATTGTATGCATGGAACACAATCATGAGTAGCTTTGTGAGTCACGGTTACTAAGAATTAATATTATTTTTTTATAAATGAGCAAGGAATGCACACCTTCCTTATAATCTTATTATTTCAATAACAACTGTTTAAAAATATTTTTTGGTAGATAACTGATCTGAAAGAAACTAGTTTATTGTCTGTATTCTCCATACTAGATAACTGAGACTCTGGGGTGACATAGCCTTCCCTAGTCAGAAATCTCTCCACGGTTCCTGTACCTTCATTCTCCACGTCCAGAGTCCTTGATGTATTCTCAATGATTGCTGAGTCTGTCATTAGCACATTAATCTGCTGTCCAGGAGGAGGGTCTGTCTGCTTCCTCATTTGATATTGGTGCCCGAAACCCGTTTATATTAAGGGCAGATAATGCATTGAGTGGGGAGATGTTTCAGAAGACATTGTGTCATTGTGGAGCTAGCTAAAAAGGGCGATTCTCCAGGTGCTAGAGATTTGGTAAAAAAAAAAAAAAAGGTGGGGGGGGAGCAATAACTATGCATAAGTGACCCTCAGAAAATGCGATCTGAAAAGGGAGCCTTGTCCACAAGATCTCAGGCTTATTAATTTCGATGCAGGAAGTGACTGAGGTGAAAATGTCTGCCAGAGACATGAATAAATTGCACAGTTGATGTCAGTGGAGCGGGAAGACTGGGCATGAAGTGTGAATTCAATGTTGTTAGCTGAGGAAATGAAGCACCCACAGAATTTACTGAGAGGCAGGCAAGAATCTGAGAAGAAAGGTGCCGATGCCAAGTAAACAGTCAAGTCATCTCAGTAGGTCCAGTACTGGCACCGCGAATAGTTGTGGTAAAAAAAGAAAAGATATGGTCAGACCTCCTGACAGGCACCAAGTTATTTCTCTCAGATCCCCTCAGAGCTAGATCCATTTCATGCCTTCTTTCAAGAGTACTTCCGGAAGAAGCATTTTTATTTTCCCATTTGACAGGAGAGAAGATGTAGATTCCGGAAGAGCCAAAATCATTTTTGGTTAATGAGGAAAGATTCAATTGAGCTGTGAGAGTTACTTGATTTACTTCCTCTCCAAGAGGTTTCTATCCCAGTGGGAGATGAAAATCATGATTTTTAGGACCACAGAACTGCATGTATTTCTGGAGGTGTGGCCATTTGGTGATTCAAGCAATTTTGAATTTCCTGGGGATACAGTTAATCTTTTTTGGTCTACACCCATCAGAGTTCCTACCGTGAATGTGATTCTATTCTTTCCAAGACCTGTTATTCTCATGATTAATTCTGGAATTACTATTCAAAGCCTTTAAATAAAAATGGACTTTATTATTGATTTGACATAGGTTCTTGAAGTCAACAAAATAAGGAACATTAATTGGAACTGGTTCATCTCCAAGCTCATTAACCAAAGCACATTAATTTGGGGGATATGGGGCAGACCCTGATGGACCATAGGCTCCTCACAGAGGGAGGAGTTTATTTCCAGAGTGGGAGATAATATGCACTTAAAAATAGTGAGTTAGGACCCGGGAGATAGCATGGAGGTAAGGCGTTTGCCTTTCATGCAAAAGGTCATCGGTTTGAATCCCGGTGCCCCATATGGTCCCCAGTGCCTGTCAGGAGCAATTTCTGAGCATGGAGCCAGGAATAACCCCTGAGCACTGCCGGGTGTGACCCAAAAACCAAAAAAAAAATAGTGAGTTAGAAAAAAAAATGTAGAAAAGTCTTAAAAAAGAGCTAATCAAAGTGCCACACAATTTCAAAGGTAAAGAAAGGGTAGAAAAGATGAACAGATGGTATTCTGGTGAAGGCAATTGGTGAGTCCTTGGAAGCAAGTTGAAGAGAATCTTTGGAGGCTAGAAAGTCTAGGAGAGGTGCTACATGGATGGCATCCAGTTTCCACTTCCTTTTACTTATTGTCCATGACTATTTATTACTGTAATGGTAAAGTTCAGGTATTGTTAGAGAGACTTGTAGAGTTCAGGGAACCTAAAGTATTTGCATCTAGACATTTGGACTAGGAGACTAAAATAATGGACCCTGAGACCTTTAAAACATTTGTATTTCCTTTTTAACAAAAAGGGAATAAAGAAACAGCTCGCATGACTTAATCAAGATGAAAGCATGATTCATGGGTAAGTCCTATCTAATTATAAAGAGATCTTGTATATTGAATTCTTGCTATGTTCTCAGTCTTCTCCTCTGGAAATGGTCTCACTTACTAGTCACTGATTATCTATTAATGGCCTAGCATTATTTCTCTTTTATAGATGAAGGGACTATAGTGGGTAGAAAAGTGTCCAGCCTGAACCCTCCAAATACATATCTATTCAGAACCTTAAATTGGGATCTGTTTTGGAATACATCTTTGTATTAGTTAGGCAAGAATCAATTGATATGTAGTTAGGCAAGAATCAATTGATAAAATTAACCCTTTGGGGGCATATTCTTAATTCAATGATAAAAGAGACACTGACAGGCATATGGACTGTAGGTTATGTGACAAAGCAAAAATGTAGAGACATACTGCCTCCAGTCAAGGAAAAGAATAGAGGTACAATTCTATCAGCTAAGGAACACAGGACCCTTAGAAGCTAGATAAGGACAGGAAAAAGTCTTAGAGGAAGGCAGCACCAAGTTTCAATCTTTAAATTCCAGGACTAGAAGAATAAGAAATAAGAATAAGAAATAATAAGTTTCTTTTAGTTGGAGCCAGCCCAGCTTGGCAGCCCCAGGAAAATGACAAGGAATTTATCTAAATTTCTGGGACTCTTGTCTAGGTCATGATAGAATTGGGATCCAGAACCAATGCCCCTCACCACTGTGCATTCTTACTTGTAGGTCTAAGTGGTTCCAGATAACCAGGCTCTAGCTGGAAATTTTGATAAGATTTGATAAGATCACAATCACTCAAAAGAGGAGACTTGGCATTGAAAGGAATATGTTTCTATCTCTATTTCTCTCTCTCTCTCTCTCTATCTATCTATCTGTCTGTCTGTCTGTCTGTCTCTGTCTCTCTGTCTCCCTCAGTCTTCCTCTCCTTTTCCCTCTGTAGCCTTACATTACTTTGCCAGCTGTAGCCAAATGTCTTAAGCACAGTAAGGTAAATTCACTATCTGACCTGTAGGCAGGAGAACTCTGCTGTGTTTATTGGTTTGGATAATTCATGGGGCATGCAGTCTATTGAGATGGATCTGACCTGACCACACTCAGACCCAAGAACCATTAGCCAGCTGGCTGGCTTCACAGGAAAACAGGTGTATTTACAGAGCATACCTTAAGTCACCCAGAAAAATCACAGAGATCATTAAATGCCTACCCTGACCCCTATGGCATATCAAGATTAGAAAACTGAAGTGTAGAAGATCGATTAAGGAGATTTGTTCAAGATTGTTTGGCTACTAATTGTCAGATATAGGATTTCAATATAGAACCTAAATTTCTGAACCTAAATTCTGTTCTCTTCCATCTAACTGATTTTACTTGTACTTTTCTTCTTGTCCTGATTGGGGGAGGTATGTTCTGAAGATTTATAAAGGATTCACCTCATAGTGCTCTACCAGATTTCCTTTTTCTCTTTCTCCACCACAACCCATCTCCTCTGTCCCTGCCCTTATCTTTACCTTCTGTGCAGATCTACTAAAGTAGACTGTATTGAGGTGGAGAGCAGTAGGCTCACTCTATCACTATACCTCAAGTTTGGAAATACCATGGTTTGAGTGCTTTTTCATGAGGGCTGGATTCTTCATTGCCTGTTTCATAGACATCCAGTTGGATTGAGGAGGGCTGCCACGTGGACAATTTCAGCACTAAAACCAGATTGACAAAGGAGGTATTTTTAGTTGGGAGAAGTCATTTTGAATTCTTTTGGACTCAGACCTCATATGTACTTCATCTACTGATAGAGGGATTCTTGGAGCTTGGCAAGAATGTACAGGTCTAAGTAAGGGCTTCATCAAAATGGTAGCATAGTTCACAGAAATCTCGGTTCCAGGGAGATCTGCAGAAAATCTAGATTTGGTGGCAAGATTTCAGCTACCATTAGTGGAATGTTTAGATTTCAGAGGTCTAGGTTCTCTTTATAGTGTTGGTGTTTCTAGGCAACAGAATTCTCAAGCCAATGTGACTTAAAGAACACAGGGCGATTTGGTTGAATACAAAGAGCTTTGGTATTCTGGGCAGAGGATATAGGGAATCTGCCTCCTCCTGTGAACCTTTGAACTTTTGACTTCTTGTGAGTGTTACTACTTATGTGTCTTTACAAGCTGATATTATTTAAGGTATTTTCTCTAATGACCAGTAATCTGTAAAGTAACCTATAAGCTTGGTGCTCTGCAAAATCTATACAACTACTTGAGGGTGATGGAGATATTTGGTTTTGCTGTTTAGGTCTGTAGATGCTGGAGGTTGAGGAAAAGAGTATATACATATATATGAATATATCAATTATTTTAGTGGTAATATAACGTTTTATACAAATTATATATTTTACATTTCTCTTTATTTTATTTTGTGGGGGTTTAGATCCCAAGCAGTGCTCTGGAGGACCAATGACACTGGCAGCTCAAGTCAAGAGCCTAAGGGGTTCCATGGTATTTGGGCCCTGTGGTGGTGCCAGGAATTACCTGGCTCAAGTTGGTGATTTTGGAGACTTTAGGGAAGTATCCGATATAATCAGAGAGAACTATGTGAATCCAGAAGTCAAACCTGACTGGTTGTATGATAGGTATAGGTTAAACAGTATTATCTCACATATTAGCTAGTTTTAGATTTAGAAACAATATACTAGTGCTTTGTGACACTAGAGGCAATTTCCCCTGTGATTAAATTCTAAAGAAAATTACTGTGTGACTTTATTATATATATATATATATATATTGGTTTTTGGGTCACACCCGGCAGTGCTCAGGGGTTACTCTTGGCTCCATGCTCAGAAATTGCTCCTGGCAGGCACTGGGGACCATATGGGGCACCGGGATTCAAACCGATGACCTTTTGCATGAAAGGCAAATGCCTTGCCTCCATGCTATCTCCTGGGCCCCAACTTTATATAATATTTTATCCAAACTTTTATGGTCTCAGGGTTTTTAACCAGGTTTGAATATTCCATCAAATCACTTTATTAGCTTCTGGTTAGAATTGAGCAAGGTGACATTCAGGAATAGACTTCTTGGAATGAGATGGGGTTCAAACAAGGTATTCTAGAGTGGGGTCCTCAAATTTTCTTTTAACTATTTCTTACTTAAGTCACCAACAGAAAGCAGAGCAATTATATATGTGCTGGGAGGATTTTGAAGTGAGTTAACCTTGGAGAACAGCAAGACTTTTCTTGGAAGTCTTATATGTTCAAAATTTAGACTTTACATTTGATTTCTTATTACCTATTAATATCAACATATGGTCTTCCTACCAATCTTTCATAGAAATAGGAGGCCAAGGAGGATGCACTTCCTGGATCATACAAAGATGGCCTTTCTGCAAACAAATCATATGCTCACCTTTTGTATATAATGGGCTTGAAATAGATTCTAAAGTTAAATAGATATTTTGACACCCATTAAGTCCCTTACTCCTTTCAATGCTAAATGTCAAGAATTTTTAATTAATTAGGATATTCATTAAAATCAACACAAAAATTAAGACCGGAGGTTCAAACAGAACACCTGTTTCTTTGGTAGAATATGCTTCATTGTCTTATTTGAGAAGCCCAGAGTCAGACTGTTGGTTCTCAAATTTTGACATTAAATAGAACTCAACAAAGGAGCTTATTCAGGGCATGTCCCTGAACCCCAACATCAGAGCATGTAATCAGTAGCCTTAGGTGGATAGGTGTAAAAATCTACATTTTTATTTTGGTACTCCAGATGGACCTGCTGCAGAAGAATTCTGGGCAACATTAAATCTTTAGCTAAAGGGAAAATACAACTGGCTTGGCTATAAACAATCTCCCATGAACTCTTCCTCTTTAAGCCATTTTATAAAACAGGAGTTAAAGAACAGACAATTCAACAGACATCCATCATAATAAATATTTCTAGAACACTATAGGAATAGGGTTCTGATAATTCATGTTACTTATTCCCATTTAGAACAGACTGATTTCTCAACATTATCATCTTGCACATTGTAAAGATGTAAAATCCGAGGGTTTCCAGACTGTCCTGTGTCACATGACCCATCAGAAAAGATGCAGAAGCCTGGATTTCTGGTTTCCACTCACTCCAGTGCTGGCTTTCTAGTGCATGGGAGAGATAAACTACTGGCCTGGTGATTAGTGTCCAAATTGGTTTGTGATGCTAGGAAGTGTGGTTCTAAAACAGTGTGAGCATATTTTCTCTGTGGAGGGCCAGTTAGCACTTACTAGCTGTGTAGCACCAAGTCTTTGTCATAAGGACCATCTGTTCTGGAGAAGACAGTCACAAACAGAAGAGATGGATGGCCATGGCTTTATGTTAATGATCCATCTTTATAGAAATATCTGTGTGCCAACTATGGATCAAAAGAAACAAAGATTCTGAGGGTAAGATTTTTGTTTGTTTGTTCCTAGCAGTCAGGATTCTGCTGATAGGGAAGCTCTAGAGCACATTTCACCCTTAAATCCTTCACTTCTGATTTCATAACTTGTATTCACAACGTGGGGCCATCTTCTCAGCCTGGCTGTGACATCAATTGGTACTCTGGTACAACTGGTACCACTGGTACCACTGGTATTTCAACTGGTACAACTGTACTTCAACTGGATATGCAAGAATTGAAGTATGGTTTCGGTACTCTTTACAATCTTCCAGATCCTTCCTTCCTTCCTTTCCTCCTTCCTTTCCTCCTTCCTTCCTTCCTTCCTTCCTTCCTTCCTTCCTTCCTTCCTTCCTTCCTTCCTTCCTTCCTTCCTTCCTTCCTTCCTCCTTTCTTTCTTTCTTTCTTTCTTTCTTTCTTTCTTTCTTTCTTTCTTTCTTTCTTTCTTTCTTTCTTTCTTTCTTTCTTTCTTTCTTTCTTTCTTTCCTTCTTTCTTTCTTTCCATCTTTCTTT
>PVKC010045305.1:0-11442 GCA_004027635.1 Crocidura indochinensis | reverse complement strand
AGGATGGAGCCACGTGGCCTGGGAGAGCAGACAGAGGCCTCCATCTCCATCCATCTCCATCCAGCATCATCTTTATTTATTTAAGACAACAATGAACCATTTTCTATTGACTAGAGAATATGTTGCTCCTTATCTCTCCCTACTTCCCAACTGGAGCTCCAAAATATTCATCCACAATCTCTTTCATGTCCCTCCTACACACTCTCACAACCCTCTCTGTTGCCATTGTCATAGACTTTTTGTTTCCTTATTTTCCTATCTCTCCACATTACTCTAAGACCTGATCAATGCTGTGACTGTGAAGTCTGTATTATTGTAACCTCAACACCTCTGCTGGGGATCGGGATCGGCACCTAACAGGTTTTCAGTAAGTGTTGGACGAATGAGCCACTGTTGAATGACCCACTCCAAAAACCCACTTCTAAGGAGAAATCCTCTAGCTACTTCCTATTTTACCATTTCTTCCTCCATACTGCATTTTCAAGATATCTTCTACTTAAAAATTAGTGTGTATTGGTCCAAAGAGATAGTATATGAGGTATGGTACTTGCCTTGCATGTGGCCAACCTGGGTTCAGTCCCCAACACACCAAATGCTACCCCAACCTCTTGCCAGGAATGATTCCTAAGTGCAAATCCAGGAGTAAGTAAGCCCTCAGCACTGCTGGGTGTGTATTATTTTCTACCCAGAATCAGTGTTATTATCTTCTACTTATCCTCCATAGCAACCATAGTCACTTACCAAGTCTTTTGACTTTCCAATCTTTGTCCTTTTCATGTGCAATCCAATTTAATCCTCTTCTCCAAGAAATTCATTCAGTAATCCCTGATTTTGAGTTCAATGATGTTTTTTTGCCTGTTACTTCCTTTGTACTTCAAAGCACCCTATACAAATTTCTTATCATACTGAACTGAAATGTTTAATTTACTTGGTCTATCTCTAACTCCCTTACTGAGCTCAAAGAACCTATCTCTTATGCCCCAGCTCTTATCACATTTAACGGACATTTTAATGTTAGCTTAAAAGTAAATGTTTATTGTTTGTTAAATGGATAAATGATTCTTTGACCTAAATCCTTGATGATATACTTAGTTTGTTTCTGTTCTACCTGAAGAGAAGATTAAGAACATTATTACTGCATTATGCCAAGCTTTCATGAACTTGAATGCTATTACCACATATTCCTCTTTAAGCTGTGCTTTTCCAAGTCCAATAATTATTGCTTCCTTAATCTTACCTATCCTGTATTATATTTTGGGAATATCTACTTTCACTCAGTAGTAAGAGAGGATTGTCATCCACCCAGGAATAATCTCTGGGTCAACATTTGTAAATTGTTCTCAGAATAATGATAAGGAAAAGACTTGGGACAAAATTAGAGTAAAGCACAAATATTTAAAAATATATAGTAGAGCTATCTACTTGATAAACTTTCTCTCAAACCTAAGAAAGAGTAGAAAACATCTAAAAGAGAGTCCTCTTAATAATATCTGTGAGCAAAGCCAGAGAAACAATATAATTGTTAGAGACAAAAGGAGGCTCAAATGAGTAAGCACCCAATTTAAGTAGAGATGAAATTTAAACATGGATTTTACCCTTCACATATAGATACAAAACACATTCAGATTAATGCATATTACAACAATAGAAGCCAAATCTAATAAAATGAATGGCTATTTTAAATTGTGATTTTGAGGTCAGAAATAATACAGTGTGTAAGGTGTTTTGCTTTGCATGTAGCATAGCTGGGGTTAATCCTTGGAACTGATCTCCCAGCATAGCGAGTGTTATTCCCGAGTGAAAAGTCAAGAGTAAGCCCTGAGCATACTTAGATGTGACACATGAGAAAAAGGTCATGACTTGCAGTCTAATGCAGATAAGAACTTCTGTGACTGATACTGTTCTCCGCTTCGTGCATGCATTGCACCTATTATCAACACAAGTTAAAGAAAGCAAATCTGCTTTTAAATGTTTTGCCACTATATTTATCTATCATGATTTATCACCTAAATGAAGGACTATGAGAAATAATCCTTTCCAGTAAGATATAATATGGTAATAACACCCACAGACAATATAGGTAAGGGTCAGAAGGACCATTCCATTTTAGGAAGTTTGCAACCAAGAGCAGTGAGTGCAGTTCGGCTAGAGAAGGGTTCATTAGAACAATGATAGTTAGAATTGATCAATCTTCACAGGAGAGGGGTGCTGAAATGTGATAAAGTGATACGCATGGTACCCCTTCATTAAAAATAGTGCAAACCACAATGTCAAAAAGGAGAGAAGTAGAGAGAGAAGTAAAATCCCTGCTCCATAGGCAGGCAGGGATGGTGGTAGAAGGGAAACTGGAGACATTGGTGGTGGGTGTCATTGACGGTGACATTGGTATATCATGAGGATATACAAGATGACTCTTTTATCAGAGCAATCTCTTGGTGTGAGAATGGGTTTTACTGAGATCACTCTCCCTAGGGTGGTTACAGAAAGTTTGCCTTCCAAGCACAGTCCCCTCATGCCCAACCAATTTATCTACAGTTATGCCCAAAGATGATTAGAACAGGACACTCTTCTCCTCACATACAGTGACACTAATTCACAGATATACTAAAACGCCCAGAGAATCATTCTCAACCCATTCATTCAAGCAGATACACACATATGTATATAGAGTGACACATACTTATGTATACAAGCATCAACGCTTTCAACCTCAACACTCATAAGAATATATTTCTTACTTTCTTTTATAGTCACACCCATACTGATTCAGAACTACTCAAATGCCCATTGGTAGATAATTTGAGAAGGTATCTGTCTTAGCCAGACAGAGTGGGTGTCAAGTGGGTGAGTAGACAAATAACTGAGAAAAGGTGGTGGCAGAGTGAGAATGGGTGGGTAAATGACAGGGTGACTGAGTAGGAAAGACAAGAGTAATCAACTATGATAACATTCTCGAACATCATATTTTCCAACATGTTAACTCTTATGTATGGAAGCTTTCCTTTGAACATTATCTAAGACTCCTATCTCCTTTCTCTTAGGAAACCTCTCAATCTCTCTTTGTGTATGTCTCTTTGTGTGTTTTATCCTGCATAACAAAATTTTATTCTAGTCTCATGTAATATTTTATAAAAACAATCTCTAGATATGTAAATGTAACTGCAGTTAAGAATTATTTGTAGCCATGGATCTGTGGAAATGTAACAAGAAAATCAAAATGTGCTTATTTATTCCTTTCAGGAAATGCCTCTATTCCCGCTGGTTTTCATCAGCTATATTTTTGGCAGGCTGTGGACATAGAAATGTGAAGACATCATTCTCAGAAAGAATTATAATAATCACATCTGATTTATACAGATGTCACCATAGGTTTAAGCAGTTGGAAAATCCAGCAATCAAAATGAATAGTCACTTAAAATGAAGGACATGCCATATTTTGCTAATACTCAGGTTTTTTATATTAACAGTAGTTCACAGGAGTTTGTTTTCTAGACTTCAAAAGTACTCAAAATGGCCAGAATTATATATATATTTATATCTCATGAGATGAGAACCCAAGCCAGCTAGTATAGATACTACTAGAATTCCCATCCTTAAATCTATTCTGAAGATTGGCTTATTTGAATCTTTGAGTACATTCTCTGTGTACAAGTACTAAAGAGTCAACTGAAAAAGAAAAGGTATTGTGGGCAGAGCCATAGCACAGTGGGTAGGGTGCTTGCCTTGCACATGTTCGACCTGGGTTTGATCCCCGGCATCCCATATGGTCCCCTGAACTCACTAGGAATGATTCTTGAAAACAGAGTCAGGAGTATCCTCTGAGCACTAGCAGGTGTGTCCAAAATCCATCCCATTAAAGGTATTGTACCTAGCCTCGAAGTATTTATGACATAGTAGAGATGTGACAGAGTGGTCTTGTGGGGATTGGATGTACATTAAAGAATAGATAAGGGGAAATGATAGGTCAGCGTGAGAACCAGTAATGAAGTCCTTAGAGAATCAAGTTGAGATCAATCATCAATAGAGCCACTAAAATATGACCTCTTTCACAAAACCAGCATTAATTAACCATAACAATGCAGCCTTATTTGAAGGGGGAGCTCATCATCATGAAATTTCTAAAATACTAAGAAGCACTTTCTTTGGTTTGGGGGCTACACCTAGAGCACTCAGGAGTTACTCCTGGTTCAGTGCTCAGAAATCACTTCTGGCAGGCTCAGAGGAACATATGGGATGCTGAGGATCAAACCTGGGTCAGTCATGTGCAAGGCAAATGTCCTACCCACTGTGCTATCTCTCCAGTTCCCTAAGAAGCACTTTTATAGAAATGCAGCACGTAGCATGAACACAACATACATATTGGGACCTGGACGTGAAAAAATAGGAAGTAGAGAAAATAATTACTCCGAACACCTTATTATAATAATTTTCTTGAACACAGTTCTTAAAGAATTAATTGACCCCACCAGTAGCCTTCTGAATGACATGCAGGTAGACTAAACAACTAGATTAAAATAATATTAATATATATGAAAATTCACAAGTCTGGCCAGCGACATAGCTCAAAGGTCTGGGCTCATGTATTGCCTGTTAGAGGCCTGGGTTTAATCCTGAGCTTTCCGTGGTCTTCTGAGCACCATGAAGAGTGTTTCCCAAGCAACAAGGTAGAAGTGGTCAATGGGGACTGCTGTTATGGCCCCAAATTTTTAAAAGATAATCACAATATTGTCAAATTTAAGCCCCAAATTCATTTTGAGTTCATATTAAAATGAAAAGCTAGCTTCTGGATTAACTTCTGGTAGTTCTACAAATTCTTCCATATATAATGGTCTTTTTATTATTTGATGAACAAATAAATTCTAAAAATAACTAATTGTAATCAGGAAGAATATCAAAAGAATAGTTGATATTTCCAACAATAAAGATCCAGAACAAAATATTTGAAATAAACAACATTACACAGTTACTTATGTCTATCAGAAAATCAGACCCCTAAAACATCCTCTCCTCCTGTAAAACTTCTGTGTTTTCTCTTCTCACTGAAAGTAAAAGTAATACACTCAAAACCATTTTTCTCACAGTATCTAACAGCTGTATTTCTTCTTTTTTCTTCTAGAAATATCAAACAAATTATAGGGAATAATCATAAATGCTTTTCTAGGTTAAAAGTAATCTAAAGGAGGTCAAAGCAATAGGACAGTCGGCAGGGTGTTTTGTTTTACACGCAAATTGAGTTTGATTCCTGGCATCCCATGTGGACCCCCAAGCACTTGAAGAGGGTGATCCCTGAGTATAAAGACTCAAGTAGGCCCTGAGCACTGCCAGGAGAGTCACAATAATTTAAAAAATTAAATTAACCAAAAGAGGTGAACATATGTGGCCCTAAAATCAGACTTCCTCTCTGATTGATATTGAGAATTAATATTCTTTTATATCTGGCATTAATCCAAAGTGACCGCATACACACACATGTACACCCACACACAAGCAGCACCTCCCTCTCCCTTTCCAAAGACCAAGATGTTCCAGACAACATAACAAACCACACATTGGGAATGATTCATATGTTTCCACTTTCTGTCCAAAAACGAGCAAAAAAGTTTCCACTTAATTTATTATCAGAATTTTCTGCACATTTCCTAAAAAATTCAAGGGACCTATTCAAAATCTAGCCTTTCCTTATTCAACAATTACTGATTAGTTACAGATTAAAGTATCTTTTGCTAAACTACTTATGTTCTGTCTATTCCTGGGGATAAAGTTATAGCTGTAACATGCCAAATATCTAATCAATCATCCAAAGTTTTTATGTTTTCGGGTGTTTTTTCGAAAGTTGTTGTTCTGTAGATTCAGGCTTATTCTATCTAGCCTTTTATTATCTCAAAGGCACATATGGACACAGAGTTTTCTGTTTGAAATTTTCCTCAAGGTCAATGCCTTATTATAGTTCCAACACCTGCAAATATTTGGCAGAGATTGTTCCATCCTCCCCATACCCCCACTCTTCCTGCAACCCTGCCTCCATCTCTTGCAATTATAAAGTTGCAAGTTTATACAATATGTCTTTCCCTTAATGACTCATGAAATGTGCAGTTGCTGGAGTGAAAAGTCAAGTTTCAGATCACATTTAACGGAAAAAAACTTGGTCCAAAACAAAGTGGAATCAGTTTAGAGTAGAAAGGATAATTAACTCGGGGCTAGGGTTGGGCTTGCAGTTCCAGTTCTCTGATTAATCAGCTCAATGCTTTTCTTTCGTTTGACCTTAATAAGGTTCACATCCAGAGGTGCTCAAAAACCTAGGAGCATTGCTTGGACCTGCCAGTTAGTGGGGGAGAACCCATGCCACACACAACAGTGTTCACAGGCCATCAAAGCTAGAGCTGCTGGTGGGGAGCAAACATGTGGTTCCCTGGATTGAAATCTCTGCACATGCTAGGTAAGCAGTCTACCACTTAAGACATAGACCATGTTTCCAATTTTATGATTGTGATCAAATCACTTATCACAGTTACAGTGTAAGAACACAAGAGGAACAAAACTTTGTATTACAAAATAACCCAGTCTTGGGGATGCAATGCACAGCATGGTAATTAGGCAGCATAACTACAGAGAAAAATATTTTCTGGATATGACATTTGCTAGTAGTGTAAAGCTCCCTAACTCCATGCTTTTCTCCATATGTCTGTCTTGTTTTCTTAATCTTTATATCACCCCTGCTTCAGGCCCGTTCACCCAGGGTTAGATTCAGGCAAGTGGATCCTCTATATCTGGCGCCTGAACAGGGACATGAAAACAGGGAGCTCAAGACAGGTAAACAAAAGTGAATGGAGTAACACTGGGTAGATAACAAATAGATAAATAAATAAATAAATAACTCATTGGTTGCTCCAAGGAGTGGAGCAACCCCTCTGACAACTGACCAGGGAGGATGACACAATTCCTTCCTGGATCATCACCATAATGGTCCTGTCCCCTTGTTCTCAACTATGTGCCTCGCCTTTTATCGAAGCATCAGTATCCATGGCCCTCCTCCTGAGCCTATTCACACTGCTCTAGTGTATTTACTAGCATTTCATGCACCAGACTGAAAGTGTCATGCCTTTTAGAGATTCTCCTGTACACATTCCATGAAAGGGGAGGAATGCTTTCCCAATAGAGATGTGTTCTCAACCTAAAAGCATTCTCAGGGCTGATAATCTTCCATTCACTACTGGCATCAAACTGGAGAGACACCCATCTCCCAAGTATAACTTAACCTCTAGTACATCAGATGAGGAAGGTGTATATGATTAAACAACTACTGCTTCTTCAGACTCGGAGTCTGAAAACAACTCCTCCCACCCTGCTCCCCTATGGAGACTATCCTGAACATAGTTGCAAGTAAAGGCTATGGTTAAAATCCTTATTAGACTGTAAATGGTCTATTCCACATAAGCCTCATGAGCTTTGCCTCTTTTTTTCCCATTCATCTAGAGGATAATCAGTCTCCATCTTCTGAAGACTTGAAAATGGACTCACTCAGTCACTTAAAAATAAGGTCTGTGCTTTGAACAGACCTACATCTCCTTACTGCAATGAATACCTTAAATACTGGAGTGAACCCCCAGGATTTTCATGTGGTTGCTAAAACCTGCCTAAGTCCTTATCTGTATATATAATGGAAAATGTGGTTCAGTGATGAAGTCAAGATAAAGTTCCATGCTTTATGTCATTCTGGGAGAAAATTGTCAGGGGTTTGATTGACTTATGAGATGCTAATATGCAAGGGAGAGTGGGAGGACACATAAAAAGGCAAGCTGCCTTGCTGCATGCTGTTTTAGCTCAGGTCCATGAGGTAGTATTGTGGACTTGGGAAAAGATTGATGCAGATGCTGAATTTAAAAGAAAGTATATAAAATATTTTCAGGGAGTTCCCAAAGCATATGCAGGACTTATTGGGAAACAGACAGAAACAATTTAGAGACAGGTTAAGTTTAAAGAGTTTAAACAACCCCTACTGAAACTATTAGCTTTCGAGAATGCTAATGAAGATTTCAGGCTATCTTGCACCCCATCAGAAAAGGAGAAGATGTCATGGGTTATTTAAAAGCATTTCAGAGCGTTGTTTCTATTAAATATCAAGCATATGCGAAGTTATTGGTGTCTGTACAGTGCAGAGGCAAGCTCTGGATAAATGTTTCAATTGCAGTAAATCAGACCATCTCTGCAGGTAATGAAGAGCACCTACCAACCTCAGCCCCTTGAGAATACCACCTGGAACTTATTCGAGGTGCAGCAGGGGAAATCTATGGACAAGAAATTGCCATTATGCAATCTCTTAATTGCAACTATGCAATCTGATAATCCTTTCATGGGAAACTGGAGAGGTGGCCAGCCTCAAGCTTACAAGCTCAGGGTAAATGTTTTAGTTGCAGTAAATGGCGTTATTCCTACAAATAATGTAGGACCCCTCCTGGTCCTACTCCCTCGAGACTGCCACCCAATCATACTATCTTGGGAATCTGAAGAAGGAGCAAATTCCAGGCCCTGAAGAATCAGGGAATACTCCAGACCGCATACCCCTTCCCCAACCTAAGCTTACAGAGCTTATGATCAATAAATTCTCTACATTCCACCAGGGAGTACTCCCTTGAATATTCCCTGCCTTAACACCATTACAATAGCACTGGCCCAGTGTCCCTACAAATTAAAATCTGCTATAATATCTGATATAAAGTGACCAGTTCTGCCAGGCATTGTAGGCTTACTCCTAGGGAGAAGCAGTCTGAATCTTAAAGGAAGCACTGTCCACGATGGGCAATTGACTCTGACTATACTGGGGAAATAACAACTGTCATTTCAGTACTAACTATTTGAACATTTAAAAAGAGAGAGAATATTGCCCAACTTCTCCTCTTTCTTTTGTTATGCCTAGCCACTCCACTCACCACCAGATTGGAGGTTTTGGTAGAACTTATCCCCTCGTGACTTATGTTGCTGATATTACAGATGACAAAAGCCCACTCTTAACTCTTGTGATGCATGACAAGGAGTTTAAGGGAATGAGTGACACAGAAGTTGACAATTCTATTATCTCTTCCCAATTCTGGCCCCAGAATTCAACCTTGCAGGTAATACCTTATGACCTGTACAGAGTAGATACAATGCCTTCTTTCTTGGACAGAGTGCCAGACAGCTAAATTGCATTGTTTTAGAGGGGATTACAACCACCTTCCAGCCATGTTTAGCTCTCAAGATCCTGAATATATGGATTCGAGATTTTACACTAATAGTGGCACACTCAATTTACAGTTACTCATCCAGTCCCTTCTCTGGCCCCTAATCTATAGGCATTGGCTTTTTAATTGGGCCACTGTGGCTCCATGCCCCCCATTCCATCTCAATTTAGCACCACCAGAATAAGAGCACTGCCACTTGTGACTGACTGACCACATTAATTGGGTTTTGGAATGGGGTCCTAGTGCAGGGACTAATCTTGGCCCGCAACTTCGCCTAGCAGCTGCAAATCAACAATGCTTCCAATGTCTCCCTGCCTGCTCTCCACTGAGAGGTTACCCCCTTAGGCAGGTACCTCCTTAGTTGATGTACTCCTCCAGAACCAACATACGTTATACTTGATCACAGCAGATAAGGAAGTATATGTATTTCCTTATGTGTATTTCTTGGGAAATAATGTTGTTAAGGAGTTCTCCACAACCAACAGATTGCCTTTTAGCTGAAGTAGTCCTCCAGAACTGATATACCTTGGACTTGATCACAGAAGACAAAGGGGGTTATGCATATTTCTTTATGTGTATTTCTTAGGGAACAATTGTTATTATACCTATGAATTAGGGATAGTGGAGAATAGGCATTAGCTGCAGGAATGATACCACAATCAAGCCATAGTCCCCTGGTTCTTCTATATTATACCCCTATGTAACTGCTACATTCTCTCCTTTTTAACACACTGACTATACCAATTAACAGTTAAATGTTGCCCGCCCATAGGTTCTTTGACTATCTAATACTTTGTGGCAATATCCTTCATTTCTTTTTTGCATAGATGCAGTAAAATGGAATGTCTTACTGAAAGAAAGGAATTCCCACCTATTAAACCTAGAAACTACAAAATTCAAGTGTTGCAGGAAGGTCCTACAAAACCTTGAACATTTATCATATTGGCTTGGTTCAAACTTCAGTTGCTCTGAGATTGGCCATACACCCTAAAACCCCCAAATATGGGTACCACTGAGGGTCTTAGATGGATCTGGGGTAGGTTTTATGCCACCCTAGCAAAGACATGGGAGAGCTTAAGAGTTCAAGTGTGATGTCTTTAAATGACAACCACCAACTAGAAGAAAATGGGAGAACAGAAGACTTTACTTTCCGCAAGACCTAGAAGAAGGACACTCTTGGGCAATGAAAATTAAAAGACGGGGCCCCGGGAGATAACATGGAGGTAAGGCGTTTGCCTTTCATGCAAAAGGTCATCGGTTTGAATCCCGGTGCCCCATATGGTCCCCCATGCCTGCCAGGAGCAATTTCTGAGCATGGAGCCAGGAGTAACCCCTGAGCACTGCCGGGTGTGACCCAAAAACCAAAAAAAAAAAAAAAAAAAGAAAAAAGAAAATTAAGACTGTCCTAAAGCCTTCAGTTGAAGGTATGACCAAATGCTTCCTGGGAAAGGTCACTCTGTTTTTATCTAAATATAGTTTTTTACTTCATATATGCAAAATAACAGCTAGTTTTACCACTTTGCCATAAGCTCTGCTCTGGGATTAATGAGTTTGCTCACCAATGCTGTGGCACTGTTGTTACTACTGATTCTGGGACCCTGATTCTTGTGGAGAACAGTAGAACATATGGAGAGCACAGTATATCTAGCCCATCTCAATATATTTCCCAGCACCCACCCCCTTTTCAGATGTAAAGACCCATCTAGGCTTGATTAGCATTAGATAGGTACTGTTAACAATGTTGACACCTCCTCCATTTGAATTGAGTCTGAACAATAAAGGTCATACATGGAGAACAGTAGGTGCACAATCCATGAGTCTGGGAGCCCTGATCCCATGCTTTTATCACTTATGTCTGTACTGTTTTCTTTTTGGGGGGGCCACACCTGGTGACGATTAGGGGTTACTCCTGGCTCTGCGCTTAGAAATAGGTCCTGGCAGACTCGGGGGACCATATGGGATGCCTGGGATTGAACCTAGGTCTGTCCATGTGCAAGGCAAACACCCTATTGCTGAACTATCACTATGGCCCTGTCTTGTTTCCTTACTACTGGCTGTGCCTCTGCTTCAGGCCCATCCATCTGGAACTGGATTTTGGCAAGTAGAGTCTCTACTCTATAGGACCACTAAGCAGTAGGGCTTTACAAAACAGGCACTTAGATTACATGTGACACATCTTTGAAAAATTTTGACTACAGAACACAAAGGAATTTACAAAGGATTG
>PVKC010045304.1:0-11450 GCA_004027635.1 Crocidura indochinensis | reverse complement strand
TATAATTCCAAAATAACTAGTGCTTCCACTTCTTGGAATCTACCCATAAAACACAAAAATATTACAAAAGATGCATGCACACTTATGTTTATTGCAGTACTTAGCCAATAATTAGGATGCATAAACAATGTGAATGTCCAAGATTAGTTGAGTGAATAGAGAAACTGGTTCTTGAAACTGTAAGAAAAGGTGAAATCATGTACTTTGCTGCAACAGGGATGGAACTGGAGGCTATCATATGGATTAAGCAATATAAATCAGAGAGAGGACAAACATTAGGTGATGTCATTTATATGTGATATAGAGGGACAAAACAAAGAAATAGAAATTACTAAAATATGAAGATGACTTTGATTACAAAATTCAGGTAACTGGAACCGGAGCGGTGGCGCAAGCAGTAGGTCTTGCATGCGCTAACCTAGGACAGACCTCAGTACGATCCCCCGGTGTCCCCGTTGGTCCCCCAAGTCAGGATCGATTTCTGAGTGCATAGCCAGGAGTAATCCCTGAGCATCACCGGGTATGGCTCAAAAAGCCAAAAAAAAAAAAAAAATCAGATAACAAAGAAGTAGGGGAAGTTGGAGGGTGAAGAAGAGCAGACTAGGGGTAATATAAGGACACTGGTGTAGGGTCTTGGATATTTTGGTCATGGGAGGGTACAGTATAGAATAGTGACTAGGTGATTGCCTTGCACTTGGCCAACCCAGATTTGATCCCTAATACTCCATATATGCCACAGTACCTTCTGGCCTGAGGCATGATGGCTGAATATCAGCAAACACTGCTTTGGTGCAGGTTTAGCCATTCACCCCCACCTGAAAAGAGCGTGCGGTCCTGGCAGACACTGCCGAGAAAAAGCCAGATGTGCCCTAGGTTAGCACTTACTAAAAATAAAATTAATGTCTAATGAGATTAAACAATGCTGGGTAGCATGGATGAAAAAACTGTATTTATGCCCTTCCAATTAGACAACTATTGCTAAAACACACTTTACTTACCCTAAGCTGCCTTTCCTAAGATTGGAAGAATTTACAATTATTTTTTGGCCTGGAAGAATTTACAATAATATTTGGCTAGTCACTTAGTGATGTACATTATGAGTACATGGAAAACTTTTTGTTTTTTGGGTCACACCCTGCTCAGGTTACTCAGCACTCAGGAGTTACTCCTGGTTCTGTGCTCAGAAATTGCTCCTGGCAGGCACAGGGCACCATATGGATGCTGGGATTTGAACCACCATCTGTCCTGGATAGGCTGCTTGCAAGGCCAACGCCCTACTGCTATCTCTCCGGCCCCATTCATGGAAAACTGTTTTATCCTTGCCTCTTATAGTTAAAAAACACTGAATCACATCCTGCCTGTCCTATGCTGAAAGTATTTACATAATAGTCAGGGCCGGAGAGATAGCATGGAAATAGTCATTAATCAATGGATTTAACACCAGAAGAATGTTTTAGTTTTTTAGGTCATTTTGTAGCAACCTTAGTTAAATTTCAATAGATGATTCTGCTGATTAATGGTAAATCTTAATGGGGTGCTAGTGAAGATATGATTAATGGAAAGAGTGATTTCTACGGTTTCTGTTTAGAGTAGTAAAACTAATGACTACAGAACAAAGAATTTATGGAAAATACCAAAATGTTTAGAATGTTTAGATGGCAGTTTTGTACCAGTGTTTGTACCAAGTTCAACCCTGCAGCTATAATCTATGTAATGCTTAACATACCATAAGTGCCTGCCACTGATAGTTTTCTGCTTAAATATGAATGAAAATCTTGAATAAGATAGATTCGAATCTAGCTGCCCTTGAGTGTGTCTGGTCTCTGAGTACCTACTCTTCGTTGACTCCCAAGCTCCCATACTCCTTCCAAAGTAACCCTGAAGCCCCTCTGAATGCAGCCCAACTTCCATGAGCCCCACCAGGAGTGATCCCTGAGCACAGAGCCAGGAGTCATCCTTGAGCACTGTCTAGTGTGGCCAGTATACTCCCCTTCAAAAAAGAAAAAGAAATAACATATCCTTAGATGGAAATCCTTTCATAAGTATGATTTTCCAAAAACTAGCCCTATGAAAACTAGCCCTTGATTGTACAAAGTAGTGAAAATTTTCTTCTCACCACAGTATTTAGAAAGGTAAGTGGATAGGTGAGAGTGGGAGTAAGTGATTCTTGATTTTCTTTACTTGGCTCAGTAATCCAGACTCTGAAGTATGAGTCTCAGCACAGAGGATGTATCTTAAATTTTTTTTTCGGTGTTTCTTGGAATTGAACCCACGCCTCACACACACAAAACATATGTTGTACTGGCAAGACACATCCAAGACCCTAGCAAATGCATCTTAATATTGTATTCTCAGCATTACTTTGGCAGCATCTGCTAGGAAAAGTTGGAGCATTTTTAACATAGAAATTATATATATAAAAGATTAGGATATCATTTAACCATATGCCTTCTCTCAATTAAAGTATATTGTATGTATATGTCAATATATAATGTATGTACACACATATTGGGTCTCTCTAGCAGTGTGCTCAGGGATCTGGAAGTCACTCCTGGTGATCCTCAGCTACCAGTGAGGATTGTAGTTTAGTGCAAATGCGAAAGGTTATGGTGCTATTTGGGCACCATAGAAAACCACTAGGGTCTCCTTGGTGAAGCTTAGGGCTTCAGAGAGCAAACCCAAGTTTGATGCATGTGAGAGGCAAGAGCTCTAATCTTTGTAGCACCTCTGTATCTCTCAATATAGAGTACTATAACAATTAGAGTACAGTAGTTTTGTCCAAGCTGATTTTGAATATAAAGTTACCTTAAGTCTGTTTCCTATTTACTTGAATTTTAGTTATAATAAAAATTTCATATCATACTTGAAAGTAGTTTCTACATAAAACCGCAAAATCATTCTGTATTTTTGCTTGTTTTATTGTTTTTATATTTTTTCTGACAGAATTAAAAAAAATTGAAAAAGGGGAACTACACCTAGCAATGCTCAGGGGCTACTCCTGGGTCTGTGCTCAGAAATTACTCCTGGCAGGCTTGGGGGACCATACTGGATGCTGGATATCATACCATTCACATGCAAGACAAATATGCCCAATCCACTATTGCTCTAGTCCAGAATTAACAAATTTTGCAAATATTTTAATGCTGCGTTTTCTATTTTTATTCTCTGCTCACCTACATATCTAATACTAATTTTTTTTTTGTTTTTGTTTTTGGGTCACACCCGGCAGTGCTCAGGGGTTATTCCTGGCTCCATGCTCAGAAATTGCTCCTGGCAGGCACGGGGGACCATATGGGGCACCGGGATTCGAACCGATGACCTTTTGCATGAAAGGCAAACGCCTTACCTCCATGCTATCTCCCGGGCCCCCTAATACTAATTTTTAAAAGTACATTTTCGTCAGCCTATATCTCCTTATTCAGTGGTTCTATATCAATCAACACATTGGTTGGTTTATAGATTATGGTTTCAGCATTTTAGCTTTCAGGAAAGGGACTCCATCTAGTGGCCAATGCATGTAGATTCTGTTTCTACTTTAGGGCTGTATTTTCCTATTTTGCTCTCTCCCTTTCAGGTGAAGAAATGAATCATTAAAAATACCAAATATTCCCTGTATGGGCCAACAAAAAAAAAATGAAGAAAGAAAAAAATACCAAACAAAGGGGCTGGAGAGATAGCACAGCTGTAGGGCATTTGCCTTGCATGCAGAAGGGCGGTGGTTCGAATTCTGGCATCCCATACGGTTGCCTGAGCCTGCCAGGAGCGATTTCTGAGCGTAGGGCCAAGAGCAGCCTCTGAGCGCTGCCGGATGTGACCAAAACAACAACAACAACAACAACAACAAAAACAACCCAAATAAAGTTGAAAATAAACAACAGTTATAACTTTAATGGCCAGTGTGAGGAATGAAATTTGACAATCTTTCAACCAAAGAGCTGATCAACTTAATAGACAATTAGAATCATAAGCCACTTTTCTTGCTTTTTCTTTATTACATTGGAAATCTCTAATTTATGATTATAGATTACTATAAATAAATATAGGTATTTGGTGGATCTAAAAGCTAGTTTTTTTTTTCCCACCCTGGTGGTGCTCAGGGACCACTCCTGGTGGGCTTGGGGAATCACACATAGAGCCAGGATTGAACCCAAGTCAGTCAAGTGCAAGGTAAGTGCCCTACACACTATGTTATGTTTGGCCCTGGCTAGTTTTTGACAACTGAATAAAATGAGAATACAGGAATTAAAAAGACATGTCCTGGAACAAAGAGATAGTATAGCAGTTATGGTGCTTGCCTTGGATGCATCAGGGGCTTGGGGGAGAAGGGAGAGAGAGAGAGAGAGAGAAAAGGAAAGGGGAGAGGAGAGAGAGGAGAGAGAAAGGAAAGAGAGGAGATATGATCTTTTTGCAGAATTTTGACTTAAATTTATTTTTCCTAGGGTAAAAGGATTAAGCTAATAGTGATGAACAGTCTCCATTACAGTTCAGTTTTCTTGGGAAATCTCAGTACTTTATTCTTAACAATTAAAATTTTGATATTTCAGTCTGAAGTGATGGATTCAGACCAATCTAGATATGGAGTGGAGACACCAGATGAGCAAGCTATGGACATATTTTTATTTCCAGCACTAATATCACAAATAAATATTTTCAGTCTTATTACAGACTATTGTGAGCCCTTCTCCTTGAAAGTCAGCATGTGCCAATTAGGGAAGAGTCTTTTCACAGGCAAACTCAAGGAAGGACATTCCAGGAAGAGAAAAGTAAAACAGACATAGGGCCTGAGGCAGATGTGGGTTTGGTCTGTCCAGGAAAAGTGAATAGGCCACTCTGGGTAAAACAGAGGAGGACTTAGGACAGGGAAATAAGAGGCACGATGAGAGCACAGGGACTATGAAGTTTTCCAAGATTATGAAGACTGATGGCAAGGATATTTTTGGGGGATAAGGTTGAGCAAGGGCTCCCATGCAGTGCTCAGGGGTCTAGGGCTTGGAGTATCCCGCCAACTGGAACAGACAGCTCAAAAATGAGGATCTGAGACTGTGATGCTGCTCAGAGCCGGTGGTGCCAGCAGTGCTTTGGGTTCTCCAAGGGCTACAGCTGGTGGTACTTGGGAGGGGATTGAGCCAGGGTTGGGTGCATATAAAGCAGGTATCTTTAACTCCTGTGATATTTTCCAGGACCTGTTTTTTGGGGGTGGGGGGGAATAAAGGGTGCCACACCCAGTGGTGCTCAGGGTATTCCTGGCTCTTTCTTTGCTCAGGACTCACTCCTGGAGGGTTGGGGGGGCATAGGAGATGCCAAGAATCGAACTTGGATCAGCTGTGTGCAAGACAAACACCCTATGCAATGTGCTATGGTTCCAGCTCCAGGATGTGTTTCTATATGGAGCGAATGGGAACAGCTGGAGGGCTTGAGGAGAGGAGTGACATGATTTGACTTATATTTTCACATGATTACTCTGCTTTGTGGAGACTAGACTGGAAGACAGTGAGGTTACAAATAGTGAGACTAATCAAAAGTAATCTAGGTGAGAAATGAGGGTGATTCTTGTGGGAACAAACACAATTTCTTCCAGTGAGATCTACTACATATATATATATTTTGTTTGTTTGTTTTTGTTTTTTCGGGCTATACCTGTTTGATGCTCGGGGTTTACTCCTGGCTAAGCGCTCAGAAATTGCCCCTGGCTTGGGGGGGCCATATGGAACCACAGTTCTTCCTTGGCTAGTGCTTGCAAGGCAGACACCTTACCTCTAGCACCACACCTCACCTGCCTGAGATTCACTATATTAAATACAAAGTTACAAAGTTATTTTTTGTTGTTTCTGTGCCACACCCCATGGTGCTCCAGGTATCCTCTTTATTCTGTCCTCAAGGATCCTGGTGGTGTTTGGAAGCATAGGCAGAGTTGGGGATTAAATTTGAGTTGGCTGGGGCTGGAGAGATAGCATAGAGGTAAGGAGTTTGCCTTGCATGCAGAAGGTCAGTGGTTCGAATCCTGGCATCCCATATGGTCCCCTGAGCCTGCCAGGAGCGATTTCTGAGCATGGAGCCAATAGTAACCCCTGAGTACTGCTTGGGTGTGACCCAAAAACCAAAAAAAAAAGAAAAAAAAAAAGAAAAAAGAAAAAAAGAAACTACTCTTGATAGGCTTGGGGGACCATATGGGATGCTGGGGATCAAACCAGGGTTGGCTGCATGCAAAGCAAATGTTTTCTTGGCTGTGCTGTCTCTTGACCTCCTATTACCTTTTACATAAAGATCTGGATGTATAATATACAGTTACAGAAATGGAACTTAGATAGGTATTAAGATAAAAAAGGACAACCTGGGGTCAGAGTGTAGCACAGCGGTAGGGCCTTTACCTTGTACGCAGCTGACCCAGGACCAACCTGGGTTCAATTCCCGGTGTCTGATATGGTCTCAGGAGTAATCCCTGAGTGTCATCGGGTGTGATCCAAAAACAAATAAACAAAAGAGGATAACATACCGTGGTGATGTATCGGGAATGGAATTCTGGAGCATCTTTCAGGAACGTGAGTCCAGGGTGTGTATCTACCACATCCTAAAATAAGATTAAAATCAAACTTAATAAATATAAAAACCCAATAAAACAATAATGCCTGAATAATATTTTCTTTTTTTTAATTCTTTCCGGGGGAGAGAGCACACACAGTCCCCCACTACCATAAATTACACAGTCGAATTTCCACATTTGGGGAAATCGCAGGGGTCAGCACGCCCGGAGTGCAATGGGCGAGCCTCATCCTGGGGAAACCACCTTCATGAGGATGGAATCACCCCTGCCAGGTAAGTATGAATAATATTTTCTTTTGAGTAAACTATAGTTAAGAAAATTTGCTATTCTAAAATACTAATTTACTTAAAATTTAATCAATATTTTATTAAATTCAAGTTTTATGACAAGTATCCTTATTATATGTGCCTTTACTGTGCATAGTATACTGTAATAAAAAGTTAAAATTTGGGGCCGGGCTGTGGCGCTGGAGGTAAGGTGCCTGCCTTGCCTGCGCTAGTTTGATCCCCCGGTTCCCCATATGGGGAACTTTTAACAAAAAGCTAAAATTTAAATTGAGCTACATACTTGATGACTTGTGAATCAATTAGAGGCAAATACTTTAATTCTAACATATCAAAGCATGTTGGGAATCTTATCCCAAAGATCTTTCTGTTTGTTCTGGGGCCATACCTGGCATTGCTCAAGGGTTACTTCCAGCTCTGCACCCATGAATTATTCCTACCTGATTTGAGGAACCAAATGGGATACTGGGAATTGAGCCCAAGTTAGTTAAACATGCAAGGCAAAAACTCTATCCACTGTACTATTGCTCTGACTCCTTATCCCACAGGCCTTGATAGAGACTATAAAGTGAAGTTTATATAGAATGGAAGATACATAAAGCTGACAAGAAACATGAAACATAAATATGTATCACAACATAACATCCTTAGAAACATGAAAAAATTTTAAGACTTATTTTCATGCTAAATTTGTGCTAAATACTGTCATTTGATGCCTATGAAAAGTTGTTTTAGCCAGTTAAAGTCCATTAATTATGTGGATCTGTGTATCTTATTCTAAAATTTGATAACATGGAAGATTATCAGAATATTAAACTTGGAAATATTGTTTTTATTTTCTAGTAGAATTGAATAGTCAGAAAACTGTTAATTAAATTAAATTAGTGTTAATTTAACAACCAGAGACAATAGCAATGTCAACATAGATATAATCTATTAACTGGCAAGTAAACAACAAACATTATTTGCTATACTCTTTTCTTAGAGAATCAGCTACACATACCTGCCAGTACACTCTAGAACCAATAATACTTATTTTACTTTTCTTTTTTTTTTTTTTTGGTTTTTGGGCCACACCCGGTGACGCTCAGAGGTTACTCCTGGCTATTCACTCAGAAGTCGCTCCTGGCAGGCATGGGGGACCATATGGGGAACTGGGGGATCGAATGGTGGTCTGTCCTAGGTTAGCGCAGATACCTTATCTCCAGCGCCACCGCCCGGCCCCCTTATTTTACTTTTTATTTGAAAATAATTTTATAATCTTACAGAAAAGTCATAAAAATCTGACTAAGATCCTACAGATGGCCTTCTCACAGCCAGCCATATGTTAACAACCTATAAATTATGTTCTGGAACATGCGTGCATGTTACATAAAATACAATAACATTTAATGAATACATTTCAATAAAAATCATAAAGACATCATTTAAAAATACATAGCTACTATGTTATGTATTTTCCTGTTTTTTTTTTTTTTTTTTTTTTTTTTTTTTTAGGATGTCCTTACTAGCAGTTAACAGGTTTTACTGAAACCATGATGTATATTCAACGGCTAGAAAAGGCAGAGCTTAACTTCAAGGAATTTGTGACATTAGACATTTAGATATGAAATTAAAAAGAATTCTAGAGTAAAAACAGACCATATAGTGATATGTACCTGTTGGGCATTGGAAGAGCCAGAAATAAATAGTTCCATATAAACTGTCCCCAAGTGGGTTTTCTGTTTTATTTTTAAATTTTTTTCAAACATCGTGGTTACAAGGTTGTTTATAATAGTTTCCCCCCCGCAAAAAAAGTTGTTTATGATGGAGTTACAATCATACAATGCACAACATTCACCAGTGTGCATTTCAGCCACCAATGTCCCTGACTTCCCTCTCAGCCTCCATGATGCCCTCTTCCTTCCCTCCCAACCACCCTCTTCTCATTCTCTGTTCTTTTTTTTTGAGGGGCATTTTGGGCTATACTAGGTGGTGCTCCAGGGTTATTTCTGGCTCAGTGACCAGAAATTGCTCCTGGCAGTCTTGGGGGGCCATACGGGATACTGGGGATTTCTGGGTCAGTCCCAGGTCAGCTACATGCAAGAAGCACTATCCTTGTGCCAGGCCCCCCTTCCTTTTTTCATTTTTTTTGGAACCACACCCAGTGGTGCTCAGGGGTTACTCCTGGGTCTGTGCTCAGAAATCGCTCCTGGCTGGGTGCCAGAAATTGAACCCGCTTCCGTCCTGGGTGAGCTGTGTGCACGACAATCGCCCTACTGCCGTGCTACCATTCAGGCTCTCTTTTTTATTTTTTAAACAAGTTTATTGGGGAAAAAATGGAGGTTAAAAAAAAAAGAGATAAGGGTAAGTTACATGGTCTAAAGACAACACAGGTTGTTCCAGAGAGGAGAGAACAGCTTTACACTCCAGCATTGAAGCTGGAAAGTAGGAAAGTCTATATCTCAAGAAGGGGGATTCAGTGACATGTGTTCAGGCATCCAGTACTTGCAACAACACATGGGCTTGTCAGTAACACATGGGTATGGGCAGGATAGGAGCCTTTTCTGTCCTTTTAATGGTAACAAGGGTACCTAGGTCAACTATACCAAATGCCTGGTTTCAGAAAGTGCTTTAGTGGTTGTTAAGATGCGCAAGGGAGATGCTGAGTAGCAACTTTCTTTTTCTTTTATTTTTGGTTTTTGGGCCACACCCGGTGACGCTCAGGGGTTACTCCTTGCTATTGGCTCAGAAGTCTCTCCTGGCAGGCACGGGGGACCCTATGGGGAACCTGGGGATCGAACTGTGGTTTGTCCTAAGTTAGCACAGGCAAGGCAAGGCACCTTACCTCCAGCGCCACCGCCCGGCCCCTGAGTAGCAACTTTCTGCTTTGGTGGGAGTTTGCATTTGTCCTGCCCCACAGATAGATTCTGTGTTAAGAGATTTATTTAGCAAAAGGACTGTGTTGCTAAAACAAACTTAAAAGTGATTCTTCTGGGGCCAGACATATAGCACAGCGACGTTTGCCTTGCAAGCAGCCGATCCAGGACCTAAGGTGGTTGGTTCGAATCCCAGCGTCCCATATGGGTCCCCGTGCCTGCCAGGAACTATTTCTGAACAGACAGCCAGGAGTAACCCCTAGCACTGCTGGGTGTGGCCCAAAAACCAAAAATAAGAAAAAAAAAAGTGATTCTTCTAGAAATATGATCTCTAGATTTGTGTAGCTCAATTGATATAGATTAAGACATTCTAAGAATTTCTGAAACTAAAAACAAAATTTATTCCAAGGAAATAAAAATTACCTGAAGTAAAGGGATAAAATCCTCCTGTTCTAAAAAGCAGCAGCTAGGTTTTGCTAGAAGACAAATAAACTTAGAGGCATCATCATGATGGTTACTCAGCAACCTAAAAAAAAAAACAATTATTAATATAATTGGCTTCTGTGAACAACTACTACAGAGACTCCCAAACTGATGTGGACTACCATCCCATTTGCATCTGATGCTACTACTTTTCCCTCCCCATTATTCTAGCACCTCTAGGAATGGGGCATAAAATCCCCCACTCTGGAAAATAATGGACCAAAACATCAATAGTTGTCCATTTAAATCTTACCTGATGCTTTTTTTTATTATTAGGAATTGAGAGAAACTTCTTCAATTTGTTTTTATTTTATTATTAATTTTTTTATTTAAACATCTTGATTACATATATGGTTGTGATTAGGTTTCAGTCATGTAAGGAACACCCCCTTCACCAGTGCAACATTCCCACCACCAATGTCCCGAATCTCCCTCCCTACCAACCCACCCCTACCTATACTCCAGACAGGCTTTCCAGTTCCCTCATTCATTCACATAATTAGGGTAGTTCTCTTTGTAGTTATTTCTATAACTGCACTCACCACTCTTTGTGGTGAGCTTCATGAAGTGAGCTGGAAGTTCCAGCCTCCTCCCATTGTCTATGAGGATTGGTGCAAAACTAACTTTTATTTTTCTCAAAACCCATGGATGAGTGAGACTATTCTGTGTGTCTCTCTCTTTCCCTCTGACTTATTTCACTCAGCCTGGTAGATTCCATGTACATCTATGAATTGGAAAATTTTGGAACACACTGGGCAGTGCTCAGGGGTTACTCCTGGCTCCATACTCAGAAATCACTCCTGGCAGGTTCAGGGGACCATATGGGATGCCGGATTTGAACCTGTCACGGTTCTCAGGAGTGAAAAAACTCCTGAGAGAAGTCATGTCAGAAAGGCCCGCTCTGAGATGTTTAAACTGACCTCTGCGTGGATTGTCTGAAACATGATTTCCAAGGCTGTGACATTTTTTCTCTCTGTCCCTTTAAATCTAGCATAAGTAAAATTCCTCCCTACAGACAAAGAAAGCCAGAACCAAAAGCGCCAGGCCAAACTTGCACCCCCACTGGGCAGTCTCTCTACCTGGCATCATAGAAGTCTTCCCCTTCTTCCTCCAAGCTAAAAATGCATAGCAGTTTCATGTTTTTACCCAAAACAAAAAACATCTCTCTACCTGATAATTGCACAAAGATATTTCTCACTTCCCCATAGCTAGCTCCTTATCACTACCAGAGTTTTCACTTTCTTTGTCCTCATAGATTTACTTTTCATCATTTACTAGATGAAC
>PVKC010045303.1:0-11453 GCA_004027635.1 Crocidura indochinensis | reverse complement strand
AAGACCAGAATCATATTCTCCAGGAACTCAGAATCTAGGTAAGGTGAAAGAAAAATATGTAAATGCAAAATAGTGCTCAAGACACAAAACCTTGTTTGGAAAATTATCTAAGTTTGCATCTTTCATGAGTTTCATTCATCTTGTTTGTTTGTTTTTTGGTCACACCCGGCAGTGCTTAGGGGTTACTCCTGGCTCCATGCTGAGAAATCACTCCTGGTGGGCTCCAGGGACCAATGACCTGCTGCATGAAAGACAAACACCTTACCTCCATACTATCTCTCCGGCCCCATGAGCTTCATTCTAAATTTATCATATGGCAAGTAATTTTTTTGATAAAGAATTACACTAAACCAAAATTAATATTTCTCCTAAAATTATTATAAGTATAACCATCTTTCATGGTTCTAAATGAAAAAAATTATTAAATAGCAACATTTGAAAATATGGGCAAGGAACAGTAGGATTGTGACTCTCTGGCAGAGTATATGCATGTATAACAACATTCTAATTTTCTAGTGAGCCAGCATTTTAAATTACCATTCTTTCTAGCATATTTGTTTACTACATGTGTCCTTAAACAATCCATGAGATTATAATAATGAAACATTCATTTTATTACTATATTTACAGAAAATAAGTTGAATCACAAGTAATTTTATGGAACTATTATATATTTAAAAAAATTTTATGCTTCTAGGGTCAAGGATATGGCTCAACAGCACAGCCCTTGCCTAGCATGGGAGGCCCTGTTTCAAATCCAGACATTACTAAAAAAAAATACATCTAAAATAAAATCATAAAGGGGCCCGGGAGATAGCATGGAGGTAAGGTGTTTGCCTTTCATGCAAAAGGTCATCGGTTCGAATCCCGGTGCCCCATATGGTCCCTCGTGCCTGCCAGGAGCAATTTCTGAGCATGGAGCCAGGAGTAACCCCTGAGCACTGCCGGGTGTGACCCAAAAACCAAAAAAAAATAAAAATAAAAAAAATAAAAAAATAAAATCATAAAGAAATTATAGACGAAAGTCACTTTTAATGGGAGAGAAAATCAGGCTCCAAGTGTATGAGTTTATTGATGGATATAAAATTAAAATAAATAGCTTCTACCATAATAAAAAATAAAATATTCTAGGGAAACAATTAGCTAGTATAGCAAGTAGAGTTGCCAAATTCAATTTGAATTTGATATTTGGCACCACAGGATCCCCAGAACCTACCAGAAGTAATCCCTGAGCATAGAGCCCGCATGTCCTGAGCACCTCGGGGTGTGGCCCCAAAACAAGTGAATAAAAAAAGAAAAGAAAAGAAAATATCCTAAAAAAAAAAAACAGTGTTATTAGTTTAATACCTGGCCAGAGAACAACAATAACAGAAAAGTTTGAACCCTATAAAGTTTTTATTCTTTGAAAATAACAGAATATTTTTTTCTAAAATATTGTTCAAAAGATTTTAATCAACAAATGAATGTTGGTAAAAATAACTCTCACTATCTTCACTATCTTTTCAATTTTTTACAAGCCCACCTCCAAAGTTATACCTTGGTTTTTACATCCATGTGTAAAAAATGCATCTTAATCACAGTTTGTGTTGGTAAAGTACAGACTAGCATGTCTAAAATTCTACCCCAAACAGGATGCAGAGTCTTATCAATAAATAAATAAAGTACAAAGTGTTTGTTAAATATACCATGTCATGTACATCAAGTAACCTTTATTATAATCCCCCCCTTTTCAGAAGACTGAAATTGGAACAATTTGATGTTGTTTCTGAAACTTTAAAAAGAGATGATCATTTGCTCTCTGGATCTAGGCCTGAATATCAGTGACATCACCTATTAGCTATTGTAACCTATGTAATTAACCTCTAAACCTCAGCTTGCTAATGAATACGATGAGACACCATTAACTGCCACAGTGCAGACAGTAGACAAACAACATTATTTTATTCCCCATTCTCTTCTTTGGATGTTTCTCAGGTTATAAATAACACAAGATTAGAAACCCTGAAAAACTGGAGTAAGTTCCAAAATTTAACATAATGACTTCAAAGTAAAGAAAATTGTCTGCATGTAAATAAATTCTCAAGTTCGGTGTATTTGTTGATAGCTGAGAAGTAATCAGAATTAAGTGGGAATATATCTAAAAGTAGAAACCAATTACAAAAGACTGGCATGACATAAAATAATTCATATATCTGATTCTATCCTCACTGTTCTTTCCAAAATTCATTCCAACTTTGTTCAGGAACAAACTAGTTAGTCTCTTTGTCTGGCCTTTCCCAAGATTTGATGATAAGAATCCCCCAGGATGGCTATTTATCACTGTCTCCCCAGTACCTTCCCTGGAGATCTTATTCAAGGATCACAAATGGAGTTCAATGAATGTGGAATTTAATTAGTACCCAGATGACTTACAAGGGAGGTTGCAAAATAGTCTACACTATGCATCTTTACAAATTCTGTATTCTCTTTCTGGAGGACTGGAAAACCATGATATCTATTCATCACAGAGGCTCATATTTGTACATTACACAGTCTTGGTCTGATTATGGAGTTACGAGCACTGGAAAGAATCCATAGAGAAACTACCAGAGGCATTTCCAGCTTTGTTCTAGAGACAGTCCTGAGCATGGCTTAGTCTGTACTTGACATGTACTTCATGTAGCTTCATTCTTCATGCAGGAAACATTGTTTCTTTCCCTGTATCTATCTAATGCTTGCCAAAAGGATATAGTAAATAAGTGATTGTTGATCATTGCATTTTATAGAAATGAGGTAGTATGAAAAGGAAATACAAATACCCTGCTTCATCTAGCCAGGCTTTCCTTTCATTAAAGGATCTATATGGAGGTATATAGGCAGCAAGGAAACAGTTAAGCAGAAAACTGTTTCAGCTGAAAAACTGCCTTCCCACAAGAAGAGAGTCAAGAGGAAAACCCGCTGTGCAATCAGCAGAAAACAAGTCATGGCCTCTTGTAGTTATGAGAAAGAACAATCGAACAGACTTTTTCCCAAAAAGCTCAAACTTTAACCTTATCATGACATTAAATATTTATGCTTCTTTGGATATGCCTTTTATCCCAGGTATCTTAAAGAAGCATTGCTTTCAATACTCTGGCTTCTACTTATTTGGTGAATCCAAGGCTCCTCATTCATGTGTCCTCACTCCTCTCATCATGGGACCAGATGGTGGTTTGACTGCCACAAAAGCAAAAGTAGTATATTTCAGCTTGCGATTACATCATGCTGGATTTGTTACTAGAAGCAATCTGCTCTTCCAAATCATAAATTTTAGAATAAAATCATTTTTTGTTTTTGTTTAGAAGGAGTTATGTAGTGACTAACTGTTCTGTAAAACTAATAAGCAAGACCATAAATAAGAGCACTGACTCCAAGTACATTTTGCTATGAATTCCTGAAGATTCACTTGCCGGCTAACCTTGCTTGAGATAAATGAGTGAATAGGCATAAGAGGCCTTTAGATTAAGGCATATACCATATTATGTGTTAACAGAGGTTAAAATGTGGGATGGACTGAAAAAGGAACTCTCACCAATAGCTAATAGGAATGTTGTCTGGTCCAAACTGCTTGAAAAACAGTATGGAGGGGTCTCAATAAACTCAGAATTGAAATGCCATATGCCAGAGCAATCCCACTTTGGGGTGTATATCCCCAGGAAAGAAAAATATTCATCCAAATGAATTTATGCACATTTTTATTCATCACAGAACTCAGTACAATAAATATTTTGGAATCAACCTAGATGTCCAACAATAAATGAGTGGATCACAGATACTGCATAGCTGTAAGGAATGATGCAATTTACTGCAACATGGGTGGAACTAGAAGATATTATGTTAAATGAAATTAGCCAGAAGAAGGATAAATACAGGATATAATTTATATGTGGTATTTAGAATAACTGCATAAAGAAATACAAAGGTTTAAATGGGCATTTTCAAAAAACACAGTAGGCCCAAGAGTATAGTGAAGAGAAGGAAAGAAATTGAATGGAGGAGAAATACAAATATAAAAGGAAAGGGCCCAGGGGCAAAGATGTCTCAGGTGCATTGGTAGTGTTAAAAAGAAGGCAGAACTAAATATCCAAATCATAGTCAACAACAATAAAATCACAAGAACCAAACTTTAACAACCAAAATAAAAAATGAACCTGTTACGCTGGCAGTATGATATTGGGAGTGGTGCTATCGGATGCACTCTGGGAACACTTGGTGGAAGGAGGTTGAAATTGATGTTGGGATTGGTTTTGAAACTGTGTCTAAAACCCAGCTGTGAATAACTTTGTAAATCACAATGTTTTGGGGTTTTTTGTTTGTTTGTTTGTTTGTTTGGGGGCCACATCCAGTGAAGCTCAGGGGTTACTCCTGGCTATGCCCTCAGAAATTGCCCATGGCTTGGGGGACCATATGGGATGCCAGGGGATCAAAGTGTGGTCCATCCTAGGTTAGCGTGTGTAAGGCAAATGCCCTACCGCTTGCACCACCACTCTGGCCCCAAATCACTGTGTTTTAAAAAATATTTTTAATAGAGGTTAAAATTTGATAATCTAGAAAAATAATATCTCAGTGGTAGTCTTTAAGGTATTGAGAATGTATATTGGGGCCAGGAAGGTGGAGCTAGAGGTAAGGTGTCTACCTTGCAAGCACTAGCGTAGGACGGACCGTGGTTCGATCCCCCAGCATCCCATATGGTCCCCCCAAGCCAGGAGCGATTTCTGAGTGCATAGTCAGAAGTAACCCCTGAGCGTCAAATGGGTGTGGCCCAAAAACCAAAAAAAAAAAAGAGAGAGAATGTATTGGTATATGAACTATGTCTGATTGAATTATAATCATTCCTCACCTATGTTTAGAATCTGAAAGTGCAACTCCCACTTAACGGCACTGTCACATTCAGCTTCAGTAAATTTGTTTTCATTTAGCTAGCAAGGTTTCCAGGCAACCTGCTGGCAAGGATGGCACTACTCTCAACTGTTCCCAGGGGGAAATTCAACAAAATAGCAGACAAAAGCTCTAATGAACAACTTAGTATGAAGTATTTCTAGGATTTTTCAGTATCCTTGATAATTCTAATATTTAGTTCATTCTACAAAAAGCTCATTCATCAAGATTGTCTGCTAGTATGCCAACTGATTCCATACTTTATTTGACCTAATACTCTGCCACTAATAGAAATCCTGCCCTAAGAATTAGCAAAATTGTAAATCAAAGAAAGGATTCCATTTTTAAAATTCAATTGTGGTCACTTAATAAATAAAATCATTGAGGGCCAGAGTGATGAGTAACCTCTGAGTACCGTTAAGTGTAGCCCCAAAACAAAATAAATAAACAAACCATGAAGAATATTTAAAATTTAGATATTCCAATATCATGTAAACTCAAAAGCATTAAGAATATACAGTATGTATTTCTATGAAAAAAGAAAATTTAAATCTTCATTTCCAACTTAAAGTAAGTTAAATTTCAATTTTATAGATCTAAACATTTTATTAAAATTTTCTGAGTAAATTTTATTTATTTTCTTACTTTTTATTGTGTGTGTTTTGTTTTGTTTGTTTTGTTTTGTTTTGCTTTGTTTTTGCCACACTTGGCAGTGCTCAGAACTTACTCCTGGCTCTACAGAGAACATTTCTGGCAATGTTTAGGGGATCACATGCAGTGAAAGGAACCATGCAAAACATGTGCACTATAAACATGTACAATTTAAAATAATCAAATGAGATAATTTAAAATTACATTATTTCTATATTTCTGATGATATATTTTGTTATAAAGACATTAAAAACTAACAATGAAAGAATCATACAGTGATTTATCATATCAGATTCCTTCATGTTCATGAGCATCCTTTAAAGGGGACCTGGGCTCTCAAAAATTGTATCCCTCAGTGAATTCTTAATGAAAAGTTTGTATCAGAGCTAATTTCCAAAAGTAAATAGACATAATGAATTCCCTTGGGCCCAGTTAGTATTTTAAAATTTCTGAGATCATAGCCAGCCAACAAACAACTTGAAATATATAGATGACCTCACTTGTTTTAAAAAAGAAAACTATTCTTATATAAAATCATTTCATGGTACTCTATACTTATGCTTGCCACATTTTAGCATGCATCAAAATATTCTGACTAGGCCCTATCACACACCCCAAATTTTTGATTCATCAGGTCTTGGGTGAAATTCAGCAATCTGAGTCTCTAACAAGTGTCCAGAAAATGTTGATGCTGTTGATCACGAGACCAAGCTAAACCACTTTCCTATGCAAAATGTCAAAATTTAAAGAATATATAAATGAAAGTTAATTAACTATTCATCCTGTTATTGGGAAGATAATCTCCTTTGAGTGTTTTCTATTTATTTATGTATTTATTTAGTTTTGTGCCATGTCCAGTGATGTTCAAAGGTTTCTCCTAGCTCTACATTTAGAAATCACTGTTGGTTGGGGGGGCCTGGGAGATAGCATGGAGGTAAGGCGTTTGCCTTTCATGCAAAAGGTCATTGGTTCGAATCCCGGTGGTGCCCCATATGGTCCCCCGTGCCTGCCAGGAGCAATTTCTGAGCACGGACCCAGGAGTAACCCCTGAGCACTGCCGGGTGTGACCCAAAAACAAAAATAACAAACAAACAAAAAAAAGAAATCACTGTTGGTGGTGCTTAGAGGATCATATATGATGCTGAGGACTGAATTTGGGTTGATTAAGTGCAAGACTAGTCCTTCACTGCTATACTATTTCAGCCTACCAAGCCTTTGAATTTGTTAAACAATGAATATTGATCAATGACTGAAAAGTTCACATAAAAGACACTCTTGGTGAATGCATGAAATAACTAATACAAAAATAGAGAAAGTCTAGTTTGCACAGATATCACCAGTGTGTGGTGATGGGACTCTAAAGATTAATTTTTTCTGCAGATTTCAACAATAATATCATTAGTTTCAAACAGCATTTCCAAAAGCTAAGTAACATGTATCCTGGCTTTGACACTTCTATAACATTTTTCTCACCCAAGATGAGAAGCTAAAAATAAAATACAAAATGCCGAAGTATTCCAAACCCTGGAAGGGATAGGGGCTAAAAAGAGAGATGAAAAAGTAAGACAGGAGAGAATTATTTTTCTTACATGCTAAAAAATATTAATTATGTTAAGAACAAATTTTTCATGGTTGAGTTTCAGCCAAACAATGTACACCACCCTTCACCAGTTCATGTTTTCCGTTATCAGTGTTCCCAATATCTCTCCCACCTTTTCCCCTGCCTGCCTCTGGATAGATATTTCACTTCATTCTTTATCTCTCTCTCTCTCCCTCTCTCTCTCTCAAGAGAAATTTTATAAGTACAAGCTTCTGAGAATGTGATACATCTTGAGACAACTTCAGAAATAAAGTCCCATTGACCTATAAGAATCAAGGTCATAGATAGCCCCGTCTTAAATACAAAGGGTAGGAATAAAATTTGGACATTTTTCAATTCGTCCTACTTGTCTAACTCCCTCTATGTGAAGCTTGTTCTCTCATGGAGACCAATCCCTTTTTATCTGACAGGTAAGTTGGAGTCTGAACATTGGGTATTTCTGTTCTTGTCACTGTTGCCTTTGTTGTTGAGAAAGTGTGCTGGTGTCACCACCCGATCAACTACTCTCCTACTGAAGTGAAAGAGAATGTGGACATCCCCACCTGACACAACTTTGGAAAAGAAGATAAATATGAACTGTAGTAAATGTATCTACTATGAACTTTGGTATATTTAATTTGATTAAGATTTAATTTATTAAGTGGGAAAATGGTAGATCTTGAATAATAAAATTACACCTTCTATAGTCTCCCTTGGGTAGAATCAAATTTGTTATTTATTTTGGAGGTTTTATACATGTTATTCAATTTTTTCTGCTAATTAAACTTCAGTTGAAGTTTATATTCCATATTTTTGATATCTACTTGGGTATATCCAAGGAGCAAAATCAGGGCAATTAATCACCAAAGCATTAAATTAAGTAATTTTGATGACTATTGAATATTATCATGACCTAAGTGCTCCATCAATGTAGAGAGGGCTATAGAATGCTTGGGCCAGTGATATCACAGCAGGTAGGGTACCTGCTTTACAGTAGATGGTGCCTGGCACCCTAAATAGTGACCCCTTCCAGCACTGTCAAGAGTGATTCCTAAACATAGAGCTAGGAGTATTTCCTGAGTACCACCAAATGCGGTCACAAAACACCAAAAAAAGCAATGGCATGCTCTCACTTTTATGACTAATAAAACTTTATGGTAGTCTTAACATTTCAAGGATCCTAAATGGGAAAAGGTCGACTTTATTCAAGCATATCACTCCTGTGAATACTTAGAAATTTTTTAAAAATTGAAGCACTGTGATATACAGTGCTGCTCATGTTAGAAAATCATGTGTGCAATGTTACATTATACTGTCAATCAGTGTCTGCTTCCCTCTACCATGATCTTAGGCCCCCTCCTTCTTTTCACCATCCTATATCCCCTTAGTAAGTTCAATTCTGATGAATAGTTCTCAGATTTGATGCCTTCATTTATTTGCTGTGCCCTTACTATATTCCTTTAAATGCAACAAATGAGAGAGAATACTGTGTTTGTCCCTCTCCTCACTGACTTCATTAGGTCAGAAATATCAATTTGGTACTTTCTAGAAGAAAAGAGCTCTTGAACCCTGCTTAATCAGCCCCAATTTACTCAACAAATATGACACGAACACTGAACACTACAGTTGATGTTATGGAGATAGAAACTATAATGATACTTTTCTCTATAATGAAATCAGCCTCTAATTCAGACTGATAGAAGAAACCTTCCTCAGCAGAAAGTTCTATGCTTTCTATTATTACTGATAAAGTCAATTTAGGGTTTGAATATAATGTGCTTGTGTTGGTAAATGTGTGCTCCAAACAGCTATAAAATATTATATAGTGTCTAGATATAATTATTTATAGTGGAATATTCCCTATAGTTAGTGTTTTCAAATGTACATTTAATATAACATTCTTAAATTTCTTATGTGACAACTATAAACATAGACACACACACACATATACATTCAATTCAGACACTGAAAACTTGACCTTGTCTTCTTCAATATATTTCAGCTTTTTTAGAAGGTCACACACCAAATTAAGTTACCTTTTGTTGAAAACTAGTTTAAGCTGCAAAAAAGATGGAAAATTGCTGCAAGTATATACATGTTTCTCTATTATTGATTGGGATGTAAAAGTAGCTTGTTTATATTCATGTTAAGTCTTTTTATTCTTAATGCTAAAATATCTATATTAAAAAGTTAATAATAATGATTTTAGGACTATATTTTGATGTTGGTAATCTTAGACACTCCTAAAATCCTAAATAATCCTAGTGGTTTTGAAAGAAAATCATGTTTTTCAAGATGTGGTTATTCAACTCTAATAAGATATTATTTACTAAGCCTAATATCATTATGCTTCCACTTATATACCATATAAAGGAATGCCAATTTCTGTACTTGTGAGACTAAACATAGTTTCATTTTAATCCTTGTACACAAAGATATTTATTATTTCTATTCCCATATAAGGATGAGGGAAGTGATCCTTATAGCATAGAAAAATAATGAATGGCTTGACATATGATTACCTAGCTTAATCCAGTTATTTCAGATGGAATGAGAGCTTCTGTAACTATTAGAATGTGCTGATATTGGGCCAAATCACTTAATCAGTAAGTAGCAGAAGTTTTCAAGCCTCTCTGGCAGCCTACCAAAGAATGTGAAGTTTGGTAGTAAAATAAAGAGGGATTATTTGGGTGGCAGAAATAGGTCAGAGGGAAAGGTACTTAATTTGCAAATAATAGCAGACCTGTGCCAGAGTTCAGTCCCTGGCACAACATATTGTCCCCTCACTACCACCAGGAGTGATACTGAGCCAGAACCAGGAAAAAACTTAAGAGTACATTTGATGTGACACCCCCACAAAGGATTCATTTTAAAAATTAAATTTACATCATTATGAGAAAAAATGATAAAACATACCACATTTGCAATAAATAGGCCAAAAAATTCAAATATTTGTAGACAGTCTAAAATTATTCATTAGATACACTCAACAGAAAACTCTTTACGTGTATTTGAAGTATTTTCATATGTGAACAAGAAATTAACATTTAAATCAATGATCCCCTTCATAATTTTTATTTCAAAAATAGTTCTGTAAGGATCACCTGTTTGTGTAAGGAAAACAGGAATAAGGGGCCACTCCCACTGATGCTAAGAGACCATGTAGTGCCAGAAACAGTTTGGTGGGTCTTTAGTTTTTTGTTTTGGTATTGGGGCTACATCCAGCAATTCTCATGGGTTATTTCTGGCTCTGGACTCAGGAATTACTCCTGGTGGTGACTGGGGGATCACCTGAAATCCTAGAAATAGAACCCGGATCAGCTGGGTGCAAGACAAGTAAGTCCCTTACCTGCTGTACTATCTCTTCAGCCTCAGGCCTATATTTGTATTTTTTTTTATTTTAGGTCACACCCAGTGGTATTCAGGACTTACTTCTGGCTCTGTGCTCTATGATTACTTGGGGTGTATTGTGTGGGACAAAATGGATGGCAGGAATCGAACCCAGGCCAGCCACACACCAGGGAAGCATCCTGCCCACTCTACCATAGCTCTTGCCCTGCATGCAGTGCCAGGGATGGAATTTTAAGGCCTTGCACATATTAGTCATATTAGTTGTATTCTCAATCCTCAATGACTTTCTTTTAAAGGGACTTCAGGAAACTATAGTGATCTATTAAAACCTAAGCCACTGTCTTTTCACTGCCCTTCATCCTTCTATAGTCATAAATTCCCGCTTATTAGGTTTATACCTCATATTATATCCCTGCATAGTCTATTAGTTTTGCTCATCTCTTTACTGATGAAATCGTTTAAGTTCCATTGAAATCACTTAAATCTTACTTTTTATAGACCCAATTCCGATACCTGTATCTGGTAATTGAAGACAGACGTGCAGTAGACCTGGCTAGCATCGTTTTATTGTTGTAAGCACGAACAAGTTAGCACTTGAATCTGTCAACTGTTATATCCTTTTCACATTTTCACTTTCATAGACAACTTTTTCATGTCTTCTCCTCTTCTGTAATTTTCTTTACTTCCTTCCCAACTTTCTTCCTGCTGAAATTTGTTTCTTCTTTACTGAGAAAACCAAAACCATAAAAAGAGAAGTTCCTTCTGCAGGTAGTGCCACATAATGGTCCTTCCCAAATAGGACTCCACATCTGTCTGCCATCTCCAAAGAGAGTAAAACAAAGTTTCTGATTCCACCGACCTTGCCCCCCAAAATTCCAGGTTTCCCCTGCAGTTTGATACTGCCATTGGGTTTCATCGCCATCATTCTAAATTATCAGCCCAAAATAACTAATTATTGTGTGGATCTTGCCTTTCC
>PVKC010045302.1:0-11448 GCA_004027635.1 Crocidura indochinensis | reverse complement strand
GTGATTTTACATTTATGAAACTTGGCAGTCAGCACCGTAACTGTGTGGTCAAAGTTAGCATTAACAGTAATTAGATAAACCAATCTCATATGCCCCAGTTATATACTACACAAAAGCAATACAACACCACTTAGAATTTTTTAAATTAGTCAAGACATTTTTATGTAAGTCATTTCCTGCTGTGGTTCCTTTCCTCTGTCCATGCCACATTTTACTGCAGTTGATGTTTAATCTTCAGGCCAAGATGGCCCTAAAGAGACGAAGTACCAATCACCACTTACCCCACAGGACAGCCTTGGATGGGAGGGAAAGGTCATGCTGCAGGAAAAAAAAAGCAGCACTATTGTCTGAGTAACCAGTAAGCATTTTGGGGAGCCTACAAAATTTGGTCACAGCTTAAGAGCTCCTAGTTTGGTCCCAAAAGTCCTTTTTGAAATAGCCATAACAGAACTTGGTATTCTTTATTATGTTAGAACTTGATATTCTTGACAAGAATTTTTTATATGATCATGTGATTTTTGTCTTTCTTTTTGTTGATGTGGTGTATGATGTTGATTGATTTGCACATATTGAACCATCCTTGCATCCCTAGGATGGAACCCACTTGGTCATGGTGTATAAGCTTTTTAAAAAAAATAACAATATCTTCATTTAAACACCTTGATTACAAACAGGATTCTAGTTGGACTTCAATCACTTCAAAAAAAACCTCTTCACTAGTGCAATATTTCCATCACCAATGACCCCCCATCTCTCTCCTCCCACATACCCCTCCCTGTATTTGAAACTGTCATTCTACTTCTCTCATTCATTAACATTTGACAAGAATTTTTTACTTTAATCGAAGCAAGAAAAAACATTGGATGAGCCTAAAAAAGACCATTTGCAAAATAACTGGCATGGATTCTTCCAGAATGTCTGAAAGGCAGAAAATGTGAGGCAAAAGGAATCAGGAAGTGTGACAATGCAGCACTGACTGGATCCTAGACCAAAAATGGAACAATGGGAATGCTGATAACATTTAAATCAGAACAGTAGATTATGGGTCAGAGTGATAGCATAGAGGGTAGTGCATTTGTCTTGTACATGGTTGTTCCAAGATTGACCTGGGTTTGATCCCCAGAATCCCATATGGTCCTCCAAGCCTGCGTGGAGTTATTCCTGAGTACAGAGCCAGGAGTAACCCCTGAGCACCACAGGGTATGGCCCAATGCCCCCCCCAAAAGAATTATAGATTACTATACTTATACCAGTGTAAAATTTCTGGTTTTAATAAGTATATAGTAGTTGTTTAAGATGTTAAGAGAAAGTGGGATGAATGATATATTAAATTCTATGTAATACATAGTTTTTCCTCTAATATTAAACCAAAATAAAAAATTAAATTATTTATAATTGTATCAAGTTTTTCACTGGTGTGTTTCAAAATATGATGTCATTATGGTTATTTTAATTTTTCTACTTTTTTGCCACATCCAGCAGTGCTCATAACTTACTCATGACTCTGCACTCAGAAATCACTCCTAGCAGTGCATGGATGATCATGAGATACCAGGGATCAAACCTGTTTGTTCACATGCAAGGCAAGCACCCCTCCTGCTGTATTATTACTCTGGTCCTGGTATGGTTATTTCTAAAAGTTATATTTAGAATCTATATTCTTGGCTACCAAATCAATCCATAATTTTTTCCAGAGACTTATCAGTATACTAAATATGTCCTTAAATAGAATATATCTTCTACATTTACATACTAACTCTTAAGTGCATTTAAGGATTAATAAAACAAAGCTCCTTAAATAAATTAATTAATAAAACAAAGCTCCAAATGGATTGGAACCATAGTTCAGAGTTAGGTCACTTGCTATGCCTAAATCCACCCAGGTTCAATCTCTTCAAGTGGAAGTTTTCTTCTCAGCTCTGAATCTTGGTTGACCCTATTACTTGTTTGTTATTTGTTTGTTTATGGGTTACACTCAGCAATGCTAGGTACTTACTCTTACACTCTACATTCAGTGATCCCTCTACACTCAGGGATCACTCCTGGTGGTGGTCAGGTGACTCTTTGGAGTCCAGGGATCAAACTCAAGTCATCCACGTGCAAGGAAAGTGTCCTATCTACTGTGTTATTGCTCCAGCTGCCCCCCCCCGTTACTTTTTTTTAATCAATAAAAATATCATAATAGGACTGGCTTTAGCTCAGCGTTTACTTCGGCAAACTTGGCTTTATAATCATCTTTGATGGTTTGAGACCCACTGGTGCCTTCCAGTCCTTTAATATATATTATATATTATAATGTATATTATATAATTATATAATATATATTATAATGTATGTGTGTATATATACATATATTATAATAATATAATATATTATCACAATAAACTGAAAACTCATCTTAAAAGATACCTGAGAGATAAAAAAGATTGATGAGAAAATAGTAACAATTAGCCTGAGAGATGACTTCCAAAGGCCAATAATGGAAACCTTGTGAGTGAACTAGTATCTTCATCAGCTAAGAAAAAAGAAATCTACTAACTCAAGAATATAACTTTCAAAAGCAGGGCAAAACAAAACTTTTCAGACAAACAAAAGGTTTAATACAACCATCACTACAACTGAAGGATGTAATCTGACCAATAAGGTCAGAAGGAATATATCATGGATATTTTGAATGCATAGGTAAATGACAGATAGATGGTAAGTTGGTATCGTAATATTGTATGGAATTAAACATAAACAGGAAATCTAATATTCACAATAAGAAAATCTAATTCACAGCAAGAGCAGACATAAGGGATCAGTAACAGTTAATAAATTGTTCTAAGTTCCTTTAGTTGTTCTAAATAAAAAAATTTTCATTCTACTGTGAAATATAAAGATTATATTGTTCACATCATAGATAAGAAAACTGAGGCTCATAGAGTGTAAGTGAGTTGCCCCCATTGATGATAAGGGATGAGAGATTCAAATTCGACACATGAACACTGGAGCTTGAGAGGTCGTGTTCCTTCCCTGTGCTGAATTTGAATTTCCATTTCATTTTATTTTTCATGTATACACATTTCATAAATATGCTTTTGTGTATAGTCAATATTTAATAAAAATCTCTTTTTAAATCATATTGATAATGAAGATACGGGAAGGCAAAAATCAGAAAAGCTTTGGATCCATCCTAATGATTGATTATGAAAGAAAACAAGCTATTCATAAAAATCTGAAGCCTACATTGTACTTAGTACCAATGCAGGAGTTAAAGAGTGAAGCGACTTATGAAGAAATGGCCTTTTGTGGTCATAGAAAATGCCCTCTGGTAACAATAAATTTTCTTCTGGAGGAATATGAAGCTAGCTATAAGACAAAAAGGCATTATAAAAAGCAAAAGTAAATTGAATATGATGATGTCTTTAAGGGTAAGGATATAAAAGAAAAAAATGACATAGATAAATCTGACATTAAACAATAGCATTAAATAATTACAGCATTAAATAATAATCCCTGAACACTGGCAGGTACAGACTACAACAAAGCAAAACCTATCTTCAGATATTAACAATGGACTAGTATTCGAAGTATACAAAGAACTAGAAATCAATACGACAGGAACAAACAACCTAACAGAAAAAAAAAACAGTTGGAGTCTATGAATAGAAGTTCAATGTTACTATAGAACAGAAAAATCGATGCATAAATGATAATAGTTTTCACATTTAGATGATCCAAACGTTAAGCATTATACATAATGTCCAGTGATCGTAGGGAAATGGGTTTTTCCTGCACTGGTGAAAAATCATTGATTAGTGAATGAATACAAGTATCTTTGAAGCCAATTGACAGTATCTGCTGACATGAAAAGAATATCAACCTGATAACTCTACTTATTCCAGTATTTATCCTAGACACTATTTGTAGAAAATACTAGCAAAGCAGGGGTTGGAGCAATAGTACAACAGGGAAGATTCTTGCCTGAATACTTGCCTTGCACACAGTTGACCCTGATTTCATCCCCAGCACCATATATGATCCCCCAAGTCCCTCCAGGAGTGATCCCTAAGCACAGAGCCAGGACTAAATCCCTGAACACTGATATGGCCCTGATGTTAAGTTTAAAAAAAGAGCACATTACAGAATACAACATATAATACAACTCTTGTATTACAAACATGCTCTCATAGGACTAATCTTGGATGGGATGTCTTTGGGCTGAAACTCTGGGAGCTTCACAAAATAGGAACAGCAGCCTCCCCTTTCCAATACTACTAGAAGCCCTGAAATATGTAACATCCTCACCCTACAGCCTCCAACCATATAAAGAATCCAGCTGTGCAGTATCACAGATAATTTCAAGAGATACCAACCCAAGGAATCATCCCAGTTCGACAGCTTCTGGAGTACGAGGTCACATAAGCACCTCCAAATTTCAGACTACTGAGAGCCCAGTAGGAACACTGGGCAAATTAGATGGGAAAGTCACCTAAAAACCAACTCAGTTAAGCAAAAGCCATAACACAGAAGGCTCTACCTAAATCAACCAGCTCAATAAATCCTCCAAATAACGACTTACTATCACCACCGTGGGACGTAACAATTTTCACAAATTTGCTTCTATTGAACTATTTTTTGATAATTTCATTTGCCATTTTGTTGCAACAAGCAACATAAAATATAAAATTTTGTGCCTGCTAAGGAGGCAACTGGGAATGTGGTGGGGAAACTGGAAACAATGGGAAAAGGAATGACACATTGGTAGTGTGATTGGCTTTGGAACATTGAATGCTTGAAACAACTGGATTATGAACAGCTTTATGAAGCACAGTCTTTAAGTAAAGTCAGGAGAAAAAAATAGCAAAAACTGCTGTACACAATCACTACTGGTTAGCCACATGCAAAAAAGTAAACTCAGACTACCATCTAACACCATGCACAAAGGTTAAATCCAAAGGGATTAAAGGCCTTGATATCAGACTCAAAACTATAAGGTATATAGAACAACAGGTAGGTAAAACACTCCATGACATTGAGACTAAAGGCATCTTCAAGGGGCCAGAGCGGTGACACATTTGCCTTGCATGTGGCTGACCTAGGACTGTCCACAGTTAGATCCCTCGGTTTCCCATTTGGTCCCCCAAGGCAGGAGTGATTTCTGAGTACAGAGCTAGAAATAACCCCTGAGCGTCACCAGGTGCTGCCCCAAAACCAAAAAAATAAAATAAAATAAAGGCATCTTCAAGGAGGAAACATCACTCTCCAAACAAGTGGAAGAAGAGATAAACAGATGAGAATACGTTAAGCTGAGAAGCTTCTGCACCTCAAAATACTGACTAGGTTACAAAAGCCACCCACAAAATAGGAAAAACTATTCACTCACTATCCATCAGATAAGGAGCTAATATCTAAGATATACTAGGTACTGACAGAACTTAACAATAAAAAAATATCTAACACCAACAATAAATGGGGAGAAAAGGGACTGGAGTGATAGTACAGCAGCAGGGCATTTGTCTTGCACGAGGCGGATCCAGGAAGCCAGGAAGTGGACGTCCCATATGGTCGGTCCTCCAAGCCAGGACTGATTTCTTTTTTGTTTTGGGGTCACACTCGATAGTGCTCAGGGATTACTCCTAGCTCTATGCTCAGAAATCACTCCTGGCAGGTTCAGGGGACTATATCAGATGCCGGGATTCGAACCATCGTCCTCTGCACGCAAGGCAAAATGCCCTGCCCTCATGCTATCTCTCTGGCCCCAGGAGTGATTTCTGAGTGCATAGCCAGTAGTAACCCCTGAGTATCAACAGGTGTGGTCCAAAATCCCTCCACCAAAAAGTGGGGAGAAGAAAAATGAACAAACACTTCCTCAAAGAAGAAATACAAAAGGTCCAAAGATACGTTAAAAAAATGCTCCACATAACTAATTATCAGGGAGATGCAAATCAAAACAACAATGAGGTACCATTTCATGCGCCAGATTGGCACACATCATAAAGAATGAGAACAATCAGTGCTGGCAGGGACATGGGGAGAAAGGAACTCTCATTCACTGCTGATGGAAATGCTATCTAGCCCAGCCTTTATGGGAAAACAATATGGAGATTCCTTAAAAAAACTGGAAATTGAGTTCTCATATGATCCAGCCATACTATTCCTAGGCATATATTCTAGGAACACAAAAATGAAATTACAAGCACAATTGGAAAATGGTTAGAGAAAATACAAGCCGAACTTAAAATAGCTTGTGACCCTGTTTTGTCAATGAGAATTAGGTTAAATCCTATTATTCAGAAATGGTTAATTTCCCTATTATCAACCATCACATCCTCTTTATTTTTTCATTTAGCTGAATAGGAAGCTAAAGAAGATAGTTTTGTTGGTGGCAGTTTGTTGTAGTTTGTGGTGGGGCAGTTGGGACACACAGATAATTGTGAGTCAACCAACCTGGCAGTTCAATGCCAGGATCTGATGCTGCTTAGGCCTGTGGTTCTGGGGAAGGCCTGGTCTATCTCAGAAGAGCCAGGGAACTCTAGGCTTGCACTCAGTGGTGATTAGGGGCCTCCAGAGCAGCGGCTGGAGATGCTCAGGGGACCATTTGGGGTCAGGAATTAAACATGGACTGAGAAGGTGGGAGGATGTAGAATGATAGTACAAATAGTAAGCAGGATACTTGCTTTGCATGTAACTGACCTACACAACCTGGGTTTGATTCCTAGCACCCCACATGTTCCCACAAGCCTAGCCAGGAGTGATTCCTGAGTTCTGTTGGGTGTGGTCCCAAGATAATAAAAGTAATTACTTCTCAGTGACCAATTCCAGTAGTATTATCACCTTTGGCTCCAGAATGGCTAGTACAGTGGGCATTTGACTTGCAAGTGGTCGGCCCACATTCAATCCCCCAGCCTCCATATGGTGGGTTCACTGAGCCCCACCAGGAATGATCTCTAAGTGTAGAGCCAGGAGTGTTAACCCTGAGCACCTCAGGGTGTGGCCCCAAAGCAACAAAAAACCTGTGCTGGGTCCATGTTAAGCATGTGCTCTAACCACTACACACTCTTCCTGCCCTTGGAGGAAGACTTTTTTTTTTTTTTTTTTGGTTTTTGGGTCACACCCAGTGACACTCAGGGGTTACTCCTGGCTATTCGCTCAGAAGTCGCTCCTGGCAGGCACGGGGGACCATATGGGGAACCGGGGGATCGAACCGCGGTCCGACCTAGGTTAGCACAAGGCAAGGCAGGCACCTTACCTTTAGCGCCACCACCTGGCCCCGGAAGACTTTTTTTTAAATATCTTTATTCAGAGGGCCGGGCAGTGGCGCTGTAGGTAAGGTGCCTACCTTCCCTTGTGCTAACCTAGGACGGGCCACGGTTCGATCTCCCGGTTCCCCATATGGTCCCCCGTGCCTGCCAGGAGCGACTTCTGAGTGAATAGCCAGGAGTAACCCCTGAGTGTAACCGGGTGTGACCCAAAAACCAAAAAATAAATAAATAAATAAATAAATAAATAAATATCTTTATTCAAGCACCATGATTACAAACATGTTTGTAGTTGGGTTCTAGTCATAAAACTTCATCAGTAGAACCTGTCACTCGTCTCCCCCCTGCCCACCCCCTGCCTGTATTCAAGACAGGCCTTCTATTTCTCTCACTCTCTACCATTGTCATGACAGTGGTGGGTGTAGTTATTTCTCTAATAGCATTCACTAATCTTTATTGTAAGCTTCATTTCATAGTCTGGTCCTTGCAGCCTTCATCTCCATTGTCTTTGCATATAATTACAGTGCTGTCTTTAATTTTCTTAAATACCACAGATAACTGTAACTGTGTCTATCTTTCTCCCTCTGACTTATTTCATTCAACACAATAGTCCCCATGTACAACCATGTACAGGAAAATTTCATGACTTGAGAACGTTGCTGCTTTTTAGGAAGAAAGTCAGGGTTTCTCAGATACCTGCAATTTTAAATGGTCAGAAAACACTCTTCATATCCTTCTTATCCCTCCACTTCTCCTTCCATTTCATCAACCCCCGGGCTATATCCTCAATCCTCAGATCTGGACTCTATCACTTACTTCATCTCCACTCTTACCCAGGAAGCTGCCAGGCACTTCCAAACTCATCTCAGACTTTGCCACTCCCCTCTGCATCCCCAAGTCCTTCATCTTCCACCTGGATTTCTGCCAGAATTCTCTGGAGTCTCCCTAACTCTCTCAGCTACTCTTTGTGATCGAAGTGATCTGTCTGAAAGGCAATGCACAGTGAAATGATTTTCCATGACCATCAGGATAAAGTGCTGGTTTCTCATCATGGCTCACAAGGCCCTTCACCATCTGTCTCTGACTCTTTCTCATTAACTAAACTTACTCTACTCTCCCTTCTTCTTTCTTTGTCAAATCAGGAACTTTTACAGGATGGTTCCCTCAGCTTAGAACATACCCTTTCAAATGATCTTCAAGGCTCCATTTAGAAATAATTCCCTCTTGAGGATTCCCTCCAATTATCCTCTCCTCTGAACTGATAATCATGTCACTCCATTTTATTGTAGTAACAAACAGCCACATGTACTCAGTGGCTCTCTACAACCTACATTTCATTTTATTCCATGTGATGTGGACAGTACCTAACCAGGCTGGCAGTACAGTCCCAATCAGTGACATGGCATTCTCATGACAAAAACATGAGTGCCACTAAAAATATTCCCTCACTTATGGGGCATATTCATCCTTATTCCACTAATCCAAGTATGTCACATGGCCATTGTTGCCACTGAATGATAATTATTCTCTTTCCACAGGGAAACATTTTAAATCTCATAAAATGGGAATGAATTCTTAACTTTCTTACTGTGAAAGAAAATTAAGATAAGAGACTAAACAATCTACAATGATACTAAGAATCATGATCATTTTTGGAGAGCTATAATGTGCTGGCTTCCTGTTAAGTACATTAAAGTAAATTTTACATTGTCTCCTCACAATAATGTTATCTTTATCCTATTTGGGTGAGAGAATTCTTAAGGGTACATCCTCATATAAGCTTTATCAAAATCTTCCCTTCTCCAAATCTATTCCAAAAGGTACAGAACTGAAGAGAGCTTTAATCACCACCATCCCCATGCAGAACCCAAGAGAGGCCTTGAAGATACTCAGGTTGTAAGATTCATGGACAGAAGATCTGTGAGATGTTTTGGGTAGCTTAGACTCAAATGTGCCCTCCAGGCACATGGGAAACCTGCAGCAGAACTGAGAAGTTCTACCAAATTCACTCCCTTTGTTCTTCCATCTTGCCCACCAGCTGGAATTCTGGCATATGGTTATGATGGTTTCCACACAGGATCTGTTTAACTTATAGACCCCTCATCAGGCTTCCTTGAGCACCAAACAATGAAGTCAGCTTCTTTCCTTCATCAACACCCCGCTCTCACAAAGTTCACAGCCCAATGAAGAGAGGAAAAGAGAGAGCTAAGTAGATTAGAAGCATAAATCCATATGGAGGTAGTAAATTGGAGGCCTAACTGCAAGGTCAGAGGCAAAGATAAAACAGACAGAGGAAGAGGAAATGATACAGGGAGGTGTGAGGAAGTCTGCCTCTAAAGTCTAGATTAGGGAAGGGACCGTAGAAACAGAGAAATGAGTTGATTTCACACACTATAGGTATAGTAATAAAAACTATAGTAGTGGAATAAACATAGACTCTCTGACCAAAGGAAAAGAATCGAGAGCCCCAAGATTGATGAACCAGTAGTGATGATAAAGGAATTGGGTATATGGCATGGAGCAAGGAAAATATTTCAGGTGACTTATGTTGAAGTGGGGAGAAAAGGAGGCAGCTTCAAGAAGACAGTCTACCATCGTCTCTCTCCCACGAAGGTCACCTTGCAAAGTGCCTGGGGAAATTGAGGACTATGAGAGGCTGTGATGAGCACCTGCATGGTACAGACCTCACATCTCACCAGTTCCACGAGACAACCGACAAACTGTACTGGGGTTCCACTTGTTCTGCATGGTGTGGGAAATGATCCCTGCCACCTAATTTATAAAAAAATTTGTTTTGGTTTTTGAGCCACACTCGGTGAAGCTCACAGGTTACTCCAGGCTATGAGCTCAGAAATTGCTCCTGGCTTTATAGGATGCTGGGGGATCCAACCGTGGTCTGTTCTAGGCTAGCATGCATCACTGCTTGCATCACTGCTCCAGCCCTATAAAAAAATTTATAAATTACTTTAAACACTGTGGTTTACGAGGTTGTTCATAATACAGTTTTTTTTTCAGTTGTTCATGATTGAACTTCAGTCATACAATGTACATTGCTCTTCACCAAAGCACATTTACTACCACCAATGTTCCCTTTTGCCCTCTCTTCCCAGCCCTATTCCCTGCCTACATCTATGGTTTTCTTTCTCTCTTTCTTCTTTCTTTCTTCCTTTCTTTCTTTTTCTCTCTTTCCTTCCTTCCTTTCTTTTTTCTCTTTCTCTCTCTTTCTTTCTTTATAAATTAACTAATTCATCTATTAATTTTGGTTTGGAGACCATACCCAGTGGCATGAAGTTTTTTTTTTCCTGGATCTGCTCTCAGAAATCAATCCTGGCCAGCTTGAGGGATTATATGGGATGCCGGGGATTGAACCCAGATCAGTCTCGGGTTGGCCATGTGCAAGACAAACACTCTACCACTGTGCTATCACTCTGGCCCCTTTTTATTTCTTTTTTGTTTGTTTTGTTTGGGGGGTCACAACTGAAGGTACTCAGGGGTTACTCCTGGCTCTGTACTCAGAAATGGTTCCTGGTAGGCTCAGGGAACCATATGGGATGCCAGGATTAGAACCACCATCTGTCCTGAATTAGCTGCGTGCAAGGCAAATGCCCTACCAATGTTCTATCTCTCTGACCTCTCTCTTTATTTCTTTCTTACCTTCTTTCTTGTTCCTTTTGTTTGTGTGTTTTGGGGGGCCACAACTGGTGATGCTCAAGGGTTACTCCTGGCTATGTGTTTAGATTGAACTCAGATCTGTCCTGGGTGAGTCACATGCCAGGCAAATGCCCAACCACTGTGCTACTGCTCCAACCCAGTATTATTCTTTTTCTTTAATTCTCTTTCTCTTAGACACTGTGATTTGCAATATTGATACTGAAGGATAATCATGCATATCATTTTCATCTCTTTTTAGCACCCACAAGTGACTTCTTGCCCAGAGTGGCCATTTTCATCTATCCTTGTTATAGTGGTCCCTTCTCTCTCCCAACTGCACTCCTCCACTAGTAGCTGCCACCCAATTTTCTGGGAGCTGTAGAACTCAGGTTGGAGTGACAAATGGTTCTTGCAAAAAAGGAAAGTCAGTCCGAATATTTTACTTAGGCTTTCCAGGCCTACCACCTTTTCTTACAGAAAAGAATTTCAGGAGATGGTGAATAGTGAAGCAAACAGTTTTATTTAGAAATTATGAGGGAATAAAAGGAAAAAA
>PVKC010045301.1:0-11433 GCA_004027635.1 Crocidura indochinensis | reverse complement strand
TGTGGATACCTTTCAGCAGTGCTTTCTGGACCTACAAAGTTTTGCCTTCCAAGTTTCAGAGAGGTTGAAGCTTCCTTCTTGGTTTTCAACGCCATCTTGGGGGAATGGCAAGATTTGTCTGTTGTGTGTGTTCTTTTTTTTTTTTAATATGTAAGTTTTATAAGTTTATAATAAATTTATAAATGAAAGCAACTAAGGATGTTCCAGTTTAAAAGTGTTTGGTTAAATAGCATTATGAATTTTACATTACAAGTGTATTTGCAGAAAAGTTCTGTTTAAAGATAAGGCTGATATTTTAATTATACACTGAACTTTGCTGCTATGGGCAATATTAGGTTTCCTGCTGTTGGCTGGCGGAAGTCAGGAAAACAAAGGATAACCTTTCCTCTTTTGTTTTTTATGGAAGGGGCAGATGTTACCTCTCCTTAAGGACAAATGCTAATATTACCTGATGGTCAGACCAGTCCACAACTGGGAGGGGTCTGTGGTTGCTAATTAAAGTGGCCTGGAGAGGGGTGAGAGAGATGCAGAAAGAAGGCACAGCATGGAGAGGAGAGACACAGGTTGCAGAGAGACTAGTTAGCTTAGAAACCTTGTGAGAAAAATGCACATGGTGGTTAGAGCCTTGTTTCTTTTTTTTAATTATCTTTATTTAAACACCATGATTACAAATATGATTGTAGTTGTATGACTTTAGTCATATAAAGAACACCCAGAGTAACATTCCCACCACCAATGTCCCAAGTCTCCCTCCTCCCCACCCCACCCACACTTGTACTCAAGACAGGCTTTCTACTTCCCCCATTCATTCACATTATTAGGATAGTTCTCAATGTAGTTTTTTTCGATAACAGCACTCATCACTCTTTGTGGTGAGCTTCATGTCATGAGCTGTACCTTCCATCCCTCATCTCTTTTGTCTCTGAGAATTATTGCAAAAAATGTCTTTCATTTTTCTTAAAACCCATAGATGAGTGAGATTTCTGTATCTATCTCTCTCCCTCTGACTTATTTCACTCAGCATAATAGATTCCATGTACATCCATACATAGGAAAATTTCATAACTTCATCTCTCCTGACGGCTGCATAACATTTCATTGTGTATATATACCACAGTTTCTTTAGCCACTCATCTGTTGAAGGGCATCTTGGTTGTTTCCAGAGTCTGGCTATTGTAAATAGTGCTGCAGTGAATATAGGTGTGAGGAAGGAATTTTTGTATTGTATTTTTGTGTTCCTCGGGTATATCCCTAGGAATGGTATAGCTGGATCATATAGGAGCTCAATTTCCAGTTTTTGGAGGAATCTCCATATCGCTTTCCATAAAGATTGGACTAAACGGCATTCAGTGGTTAGGGTCTTGTAATAAAACTTTATGTCTCCTGAAATTTCGTCTGATTGCTGTGGGTCATTTCTTCACCATCATCCTTAGACCTACAGACCTGCCAGGCCAGGCCAGAGGGGCTGCAGGCACCAGGCTGGCCAAGGAAGTCCTCACCATCCATCCATCCAACCAACCATGCACCATCATAACTTTATAATTACTCATTAATACAAAATGTAAATTTATAAGTTTTTTTTTTGGTTTTTGGTTTGTTTGGGTTTTGTTGTTGCTGTTGTTGTTGTTGTTTTTTGGTTTTTGGGTCACACCCAGCAGCGCTCAGGAGTTGCTCCTGGTTCTACATTTAGAAATCACTCCTGGCAGGCTCGGGGGACCATATGGGATACTGGGATTCGAACCACCATCCTTCTACATGCAAGGCAAATGCCCTACCTCCATACTATCTCTCCGGCCCCTCTAATATAAGTTTTAATTGAAATTTATTTAAAAAAATATGTGATGGGGGAGAAAAAGAGAGAACAATGTGTTTGGGAGATAAATCAGGCTTTTCTAGAGTGGAAATAAGAAAGCAAAGAAACAGAGAAACAAGCAAGCATGATACTAGTTCAAAGGAGAACCCTGGCTTGGAGAGCCTACCTAGTCTGTTTCTAGATGAAGCTATAATTTCTCCTTTTGGTTCCTAAATAATACTATTTATTATATGAAGTCATTATAATTGTAGGATTCATACATGTTCATTTTTTCACCCCCTGGTGGGTATTAGAGTTATTTTCAACTTGGATCAATAAGAATAAAGCCATAATGGACATTTCAAACAAGGCTTTATGTGAACTTGATTTTCTTTTTCTTGGGCAAAAATCTAGAGGTGGAATTGCTAGATCATACTGTATGTATCTGCTTAATATGGTAAGAAATTGGCACCAATTAATACATGGGATTAAGGTGTTTCCTTTGTATTTAGCCAGCCCTGGTTCCATCACAGTACTAAATGGTACCCTGAGCACCACCAGATGTGAGCCATTAGCACAAAATTACGAGTAACTTCCCAGCAGAGCAGGTTGTGGACTCTAAACAGCAAACAGGAAATTGTGGACTAGCTTTCAAAGTGACTGTACTATTTTGTATTCCATCCTTACCATGATTTTTGTTTATATTTTCCTACTAACTAATGACATTGAGAGTATTTTATCATTCATTAATTTGTTCATATATCTTCTTTGATGAAGAGTACTTAAATATGTCAACTTTTTAGAGTTGTTTATCTTCTTATTATTCAATGGGGCACCGGGATTCGAACCGATAACCTTTTGCATGAAAGGCAAAGGCCTTACCTCCATGCTATCTCCCGGGCTCCCACAGTGTCTTTTAAAGAGTAGTTATTTTTAATTTGATGAAGTCCAATTGATAATTTATCTTTTATGGTTCATGTGTCTTGTGTCCAAAGAAAATTTTACCTAACTCAAATTCACAAAGATATTGGCTTAAGTTTTCTCCTAGAATTTTTAGAGTTTTAATTCTTGTGCTTGTTTCTATGACCCATTTCTGGTGATTTTTTTTCTTATATTGGTATAAAGTAAAGGTGAAGTTTCTTTTTATTCTCAAACAGATACCTGGTTGTTCTAAAACTACCTGTTAAAAGAACTGCCTTTTCCCACTAAATTATCTTAGTAACTTAGTTTAACACAACAACAACAAATTTATCCCTACAAGCATGCATCTTTTTCAGAACTCCATTTCTTCTTGGTCTATGAGTCCTACTTTTATGATTTTGCCCTCTTTCTTTATTTGTTTATTATGATAGTGCTCAAGGCTTATTTTGGCTCTATGATCAGAGGTCACTCTCGGAGAGGCTTAGAGGTGGGGGGACACACATAAGCCATGCTGGATATTGAATCCAGATTGGTTGGCAGCAATTATGCCCTATTGATCATCATAGCCTTATAAAGCAAAAATCAACTAGCTTGAGTCCACTAGCTTTTTTCAAAGTTGTTTTTAATTATTCTTGATTATTTGCAATTTCATAAACATTTTTAAATTTTACTTATCAATTTTTGGGGGCCACACCTGGTGACACTCAGGGGTCTTTCCTGCCTCTGTACTTAAAAGTTACTCCTAGATGTGCTCAGGGAATGATATGGGATCTGGTGACCAAACCCAGACCAAGAGCATGTAAGGAAAGCACCCTACCCTCTGTACTATCTCTCCAGCCCTAACTTATTAATTTTTTTTTTTTTGGTTTTTGGGTCACACCGGCAGCGCTCAGGGGTTACTCCTGGCTCCATGCCCAGAAATTGCTCCTGGCAGGCACGAGGGACCATATGGGGCACCGGGATTCGAACCGATGACCTTTTGCATGAAAGGCAAACGCCTTACCTCCATGCTATCTCCTGGGCCCCTAACTTATTAATTTTAATAGATAATATGTTGAAATTTTGATTGAGATTTTGTTGGACTCATAAGTAAGTTTGGGAAAATGAACATCTAAATTATATTGAATCTTTTTATTATTGTTAGTGTAATATATTTTCTAGTCTCCTATTTTAAATCATCTTTATATATAGATAGATTTATAGGTATATATAGTTATATTATCTTTTGGTGGAATTTGGAGGAAATTTTTTGTGTGCAGCATATTTTTTACTTGTTAAATACAACATGACAGCCTTTGCATTTTGATTAAAATGTTTAAATCTCTTATACTTAAGCGAATTTTCAGTAAAAATATGCCAATGCCATGAAGAAAGAAAGGAATTGCTAAAATGACTCAACATTTTTGGTGCCGCTTTATATTTGCTCTTCTATATCTATTAGTTGTGCTTTTCTTTTCTCTAACATCCTGGGTGGTTTTTTCTAGAGCTTTCATTTTTCAGTAGTTTGATTCCAAGGTGCCCCATAAGTGTGCTTTTCTTTATCTCATTCGCCACCTGCTCTGGTTTTATCGTCACTCTGGTGTTTTGGGCCGTTTTTGCTTGGTTGTTTTGCTTTATTTTATTTTCTTCTTTTTCTTTGTGGTTGTGGTGATGGCCTTTTACAGAGCTTCCCACAAGTATCATTTGATCTTTCTGCTTTGTGTCCTGTCCTCACCAATGACAATGAGATGTAACTGGAAGCAGCTCATTCTTTCCTCTAAGGGGAAAGAGGCACAGACAGGTACCTGCATTGCAGGATGAAGGTGCCATCAGTGTGGCCTTAGCTACTTAGGCTTGATTTGCTTTTTATTTTTATTTATTTATTTATTTATTGTTTTTTGGGGCCACACCCGGCAGTGCTCAGGGGTTACTCCTGGCTGTCTGCTCAGAAATAGCTCTTGGCAGGCACAGGGGACCATATGGGACACCGGGATTTGAACCAACCACCTTTGGTCCTGGATCGGCTGCTTGCAAGGCAAACGCCCCTGTGCTATCTCTCCAGGCCCTGCTTTTTATCTTGTTATTAAAAAAAATTATTAAACAGAAAGATTCTCTCATCACTATATTTGAGGGCTCTCTCCTCAATTAGGGAAATCAGTCCTCTCTTAAACTGCTGCTTATTGATGATATTTCAAAGTCAGTGTTATTCTGTCTTTCTCAGAGGGAAAAGACTTGGTCTTATCGAAGAGCTGATATTGTTTTCTCTGGGCTGTGCTTTGAAAGTGACTATCACTCTTCAAGGAGGGTCAGTCCTGGGATGTGGAAGAATTTTGGCTCAGAAGTACAATTTGGAAAGAATTCTCTAGCCAAATACTCTCTCAGTAACAAGATGAATTTTAAAAATGACATAAAATTTTCTCGGTACTAGAACATCTCTAAATAACACTTTAATATTATGCTCTACTGTTCAGTTTCCCTCCCCAGTAGACTCACAGTCTTGGGGTCCCAGGAGCAGCAGCAAGCTCCATAACCGCTCTAGAGAAGAGGATTCCTCTAAGGGATCAAGGGATATAGGAGTTCAATCTCCAAATTGTTTTCCAGAAAGGCTGGACTAGACAGCATTCCCACCAACAGTGAATCAGAGAACTCCTTTCTCTCCACATCCCTAACAGCACTGATTGTTCTTGTTCTTTGTGATGTGTGCCAGTCTCTACAGTGTGATGGTACTTCATTGTTGTTTTGATTTGCATCTCCCTGATTAGTGATGTGGAGCATTTTATCATGTGTCTTTTGGCTATTTGTATTTCTTCTTCGAGGAAGTGTCTGTTCATTTTTTCTCCCGTTTTTTTTGTTTTGTTTTGTTTTGTTATTTTTTGATGAGGCTATATGTTTTTTTCTTATTAAGTTCTGTCAGTACCTTGTCTGATGGTATTGGGTGAATAGTTTCTCCCATTCTGTGGGTGGCTTTTGTATCCTAAGCACTATTTCCTTTGAGGTGCAGAAGCTTCTCAGATTAATATAGTCCCATCTGTTTATTTCTGCTTCCACTTGTTTGGAGAGTTCTGTATCCTCCTTAAAGATGCCTTTAGTCTCAATGTCATGGAGTGTTTTACCTGCGTTTTTTTTTTATTTTTTATATATATACATTATGGTTTCAGACCTGATATCAAATCCATTCAGATTTTATCTTTGTGCATGGTGTTAAATGGGGTCTGAGTTGACTTTTTGCATGTAGCTGACCAGTTGTGCCAACACCACTTGTTGAAGAGGCTTTCCTTGTTCCATTTTGGATTTATTGCCCCTTTATCAAAGATTACTTGTCTGAGGAACATTCTCTGAATACTCAAGTCTATTTCACTGATGTGAGGATCTATCTTTATTCCAATATCATGCTGTTTTGATAACTATTGCTTTGTAATACAGTTTGAAATTGGGGAAAGTAATGCCTCCTATATTTTTTCCCCAAGGATTGCTTTAGCTATTCATGGGTGTTTATTGTTCCAAATGAATTTCAGAAGTGTTTGATCCACTTCTTTGAAGAATGTCATGGGTATCTTTAGAGGGATTGCATTAAATCTGTACAATGCTTTGGGGAGTATTGCCATTTTAATGATATTAACCCTGCCAATCCATGAGCAGGGTATGTGTCTCCATTTTCTTGTGTCCTCTCTTATTTTTTGAAGCAGACTTTTGTAGTTTTCTTTGTATATGTCCTTCACCTCTTTAGTTAAGTTCACTCCAAGATATTTGAGTTTGGGGGGAACTAATGTGAATGGGATTGTTTTTTTTAATATCCATTTCTTCTCTATCATTATTGGTGTATAAGAAGGTCATTGATTTTTGTGGGATAATTTTGTAGCCTGTCACTTTGCTCTATGAATCTATTTTTTCTAGAAGTTTTTTGGCAGAGTCTTTAGAGTTTTCTAAATATATTAACATTAAAATGGTGACCAAAAGTCTTCTCAAAACAGGGGCCAGAGAGATAGCATAGAGGTAAGGCATTTGCCTTGCATGCAGAAGGTCAGTGGATCCTGGCATCCCATATGGCCCTCAGAGTCTGTCAGGAGTGATTTCTGAGCATAGAGCATAGAGCCAGGGTAACCCCTGAGTGCTGCCAGGTGTGACCCAAAAAGCAAGACCAAACAAACAAAAAAAGTCTTTCCAAAATAAAAGTCCAGGCCCAGATGGACTAATGAATTCTTTCAAACCATTCAAGAGAAACTACTACCAATCCTTTCCAGGCTTTTCATAAAATTGAAGCAACAGGAACACTTCCAAATAGTTTCTATGAAGCTAACATCACCTTGATATCAAAATGAGACAAAGATGCTGCCAAAAAGGAAAATTACAGACAAATATCCCTGATGAATGTAGATACAAAGATCCTCAACAAAATTCTGGCAAATAGAATTCAATGCTCCATCAAGAAGGTCATTCACCATGAATGACCAAGTAGACTTTATTCCAAGAATGCAAGGATGGTTTAACATCCATAAATCAATCAACATAATACACCATATCAACAAAAATAAAAATAAAAACATATGATCATATTAATAGATACAGAGAAAGCATTTGATAAGGTCCAATACCCATCCTTGGGTATTGGATAAAACTCTCATCAAGATAAAAATGAAAGAAACTGTTCTCAATATAATCAAGGCTATCTACCACAAGTCAATGGGAAATATTATTATCAATGGAGATAAATTAAAAGCCTTTCCCCTAAAATCTGGAACAAGGCTGCCCTCTCTCACCAATTCTAGTTAACATAGTACTGGAAGTACTTGCTATACTGATTAGACAAGAAAAAGATATCAAGGGCATTCAGATAGGTAAGGAAGAAGTCATGATCTCACTATTTGCAACTCCTGGATTTTAGGAGGGGTCTGTCTCCTAAAGAGGATTCCAAACAAAGATAGGGGCTCTCCTCCATTCACAGCTCTTTAACAAAGGTGAGTAGGTGGATGAGAATTTCTTCAGTATAGTAAAATAAGGGAGAGGATACTGAGATGATTCATCCAGCAGGGCAACTACCCAGGTTATCAGGCACCACTCAGGCCATTCTCCTGACAATCCACAGGGATACTTCCTATTCTTTAGGGCCATGTCCTAAATCTCACCCTGTTTGTTTCCTATCAGTATGATCTGGTGCTTTAAAAAGTAAATATATCTGCATAGTAAATATATTTGTATATATAGACTGATATTTCTCTAATGCAAAGAGAGAGAGAGTGAGAGAGAGAGAGAGAATTCAACCACTTCACCCCCATTGATGTACAACCTCCAGAAATGGGTGTGCCCCAGGAGAGAGCTGCCACAATTTGACAATGACCCAGGTGCAGTTACCCACTATTGAACAGCAAGAAAGAGGGCTGTGCTTTCTCCCACAAGTAGGGTGGCTTGTGCATAGCTCATACAGGCCATGTGAAGCTGATGAATGGGGGCTGAAATCTAGGCCTGTGGGAACTCAAGACAGTGAAACCACACTAACTCACAGTGAGGCACTCCTCGGGCTAAGGCACCTCAGCCTATCATGTCTCTGTTGGTACTATGAGAAGTCTACATCTGGGCACAGGCAACCAATGAGACAGTGTTTTCTCCACCCACAGTGCCTCACAGGAACAAGCATGTGGCCTATTTTCTGACTGAGAGGTTTAGATTGAATTAACTTTGGTCAAACCTTTATGTGTATTCACACTTTTTTCTATACTTTTTGCTTACATTTTTGTGATTCTTTTTTCTACTTGATCCATGACAGGTGATTTGCTTTATGCCAAAACTTGTGGTAAAGAATGAACTGTGATGTGGGCATCTGGAGGCATCACTGCTTTTCAAGGACACAGCTGAGCTTTATACTAGAGTCCATGCTCCATGCTGGGAGAAACCTTTGTCCAGAAATCTTTTAAATGCCTAGTTCAGGAGCTAGGGAAAAACTGGGGGCTCACAGCTTCTCTGAGTGACTTTAACCTAAGAATCCAGGCCATCCCTAGAGAATAGGTAGAGCCATCATCCAGCTTGTTTCCCTCAGAATGTGCTCATCTGGCAGGCTTCTCTGCAGGAAAAAGTGTGGGCATGATATTTACACAGACACACATAAACACATGTATACACATACAAGTTATTTATCCCAAAAATGTCTTGTTTATTCTCTCAGGTTCCACCCTGGATTCTATTCCTTCACTGACTTTCTTACCGGAAAGGTTTTTGATGGTGCCGAGGCTCACTCACTATGAATCATTCTTAACAAGCGCCCTTTTGGAGTGAATTCCCCACTTTCAGTATCTGAACAAAAGAAACAGATAAGATTGAGCATCTGCTATTGTCCCACTAAATCTCTTTCCTCCTCATCTGGAATCTCTCAGAGGGCTGATTTTTAATCTCTACTTGTACCAAAGAAATGTAATCTGAGGGAGGGGACACTGGAACAATGGTGGAGGGAAGCAGACACTCTGGTGGAGAGTGCAGTGCTGGAATATTTTATGCCTGAAGCCCTGTCATTAACCATGTTGTAAATGGCAGTGCCTAAAATAAAATAAAATAAAATAAAATAAAATAAAATAAAATAAAATAAAATAAAATGAATGTAATCTCTTGATTCAGAGAGTTGACTCACATGCTTTGCACATGAGAACCCTGAGCTCAGTCCTCAGTTTCATATGGTTCCCAAAGTACCACCAGCAGTGAACCCCTGCCAGCTGAGAATGGCACCTAAGCTGTTGAGTGTGGTTTTAAGGTAAATAAATGTGACCGCTGTGGCATATTTTCAGAATGAATAAGCTCTACTAACAAGAAGTTCTTTTTTAATGGGTCCCTATTCTTTCAACTCTACTAGTAAAACAGTTAATTGGATAAAGAGGCCACACTAGCAGTGCTTTCACCTGGTAGGTCTCAGGGGACCATATGGGAATTGAATCTTGGTCAGCTCCATGCAAGGCATGTGCCCAAATCCCCATGTTATCTCTTCAGTCTCTTTATTTGTCTCATCCAGATGGCTCCTAAATTCTTATCATCCTTCACTCTAAACACAGCCCCACTCAATTATTATATCCTGCTTAATTTGTTTCCTTGATTTTCCTGATCCGACCTCCCTTCTAATATATTATTCCACAAGGACAGAAATCATAGTTTGTACCTCAGAATATTCTCATACAGCATATTACAGCATGTCAATGATATAGAAGTATCATGGCTTTAATTTTGTTGTTTGTTTGTTTGTTTTTTGTGCTACACCTAGCAGCACTCAGGAATCACTTCCGGCAGGCTTGGGGGACCATATGGGAAGCTGGGGGTCAACTGTATGTAAGGCAAAGGCCCTACCCACTGTGCTATCACTTCATCCCAGAATCATGTTTATATTGAAGTAGTTAGCTCTATTTTTAGAACACATTTCACTTAATAATTAGCCCTGGTTTACTTTTCAGAGATTGCTCCAAGCAGTGTTTAGAAGATCAAGTGGTACCAGGGATCAAAATCTGGCCTAATATAGACACAACATACACTGAGTTATCTTACTCACCCTAAAATATTTATTTCAGGGGCTGAAGTGATAATATAGTGGGTAGAGCTGTCTTGCACACAGCCAAGTCAGGCTCTATCCCCAGCAAGCCATAACATCCATTGTGCCCACCCAGGCAGGAGTGATTTCTGATCTCAGAGCCAGAAGTAACTTGGTTATAGCCCCTAAACCTATATATTTTATAAATTAGTAGGAGATATTAGCAATCTGGTGGTAGGTGTGGTGCAAAACTTTATATTTATAAAACTTTAATAATATTATAAATTATAATACCTCAGTAAAAAAATTAATTAGAAAACAGAAATTGAATGAAGCAGAATAAATGAATTATCCATCCTAAACAATAGCACACAGAAAAAGAGAGTTTAGAAATGCCATTCATGTAGTCCAAATGGCATCATGGTGTCACTACTGCTGATATTATTGAATGAAAGAAGCAATAAATGAATGGTATTACAGTAAGACCAGTGTGGCTATGTGATCTCATTAAAATAAAGGTAAGGCGCCTGCCTTGCTTATGCTAACCTTGGACGGACCACGGTTTGATCCCCCGGTGCCCCATATGGTCCCCCAAGCCAGGAGCGACTTCTGAGAGCATAGCCAGGAGCAACCCCTGAGCGTCACCGGGTGTGAACCCAAAAAACAATAAAAAAAAAAAAAAAAGAATGAACACTCAGGAGAGAAGAGATTATTTTTGTTTCATTCATTGGTGTTTGTCCAATACCTAGAGCTCCTGGCTCATGGAGAAAGTAACATTTTGTGGAATGAATGAGGAACAGAACTGGCCTAGAATCAAAGCATCTGTGTAGAGACTTTAGAAGACACGCTGAATAAAAACTTTGGTATAGAGCAGAGCTCCTCAAGCTTTTTAAACAGGGGCCCAATTCACTGTCCCTGTGAAGGGCCAAACTATAGTTTTTTTGAAAAAAAAAGTATAAATAAATTCCAATGCACTAGTGCCTAGGATACAAGAGTCACCCACCGAGTGGGAGAAACTATTCACTCAACACCCATCAGATAAGGGATTAATATCCAAAATATACAGGGCACTGACAGAACTATACAAGAAAAGAAACATCTAATCCCATCAAAAAATGGGGAGAAGAAATGAACAGACACTTTGATAAAAAAAGAAATACAAATGGCTAAAAGGCACATGAAAAAATGCTCCTCATCATTAATCATCAGGGAGATGCAAATCAAAACAACGATGAGATACCAC
>PVKC010045300.1:0-11486 GCA_004027635.1 Crocidura indochinensis | reverse complement strand
GAAGAATTTGTTAGGGCGGCTTGGGTGGGACACACAATTAACTGCTTGTCTGCTCGGTTGCCCCTTTATTTCTTCATCTCTGCGCTATCCAATGCACCCCACCATGGCTCCATACCCCTTTTTCTCATCCCTACACAATCTCCTGCCTCAGAACCTTTCACCATCTGCATCCAGCACCCCATCATTTCCCGTACCCTTTCATCTCCTAGTCCACACACATCTTGTCTGTTGTACCCCTTCATCTCTTGTTTCCTGAAGCCCTTCAATTTCTATGCCCCTTCCTGGATGCACCCCATCATCTGTTGTTTCCTGAACCCTTCATCTGCTCCACCTATTTGTCTTCTCATTTCTGTCCCTTTATCTGCCTCACCTCTTCATCTGTTGTACCCCTCCTTCTGCTGTTACTATGACACTTTTCTGTCGAACCCATTTGTTCACTAGCCTACACACCTTTATTGTGGGGTCAGCACCCTTTGTCTGAAGTTACTATTCCCTTTAAGTGAAGTCTCCCCAATTCAACTGATTCTTACACAACTTAATCTACAGCATCCTGTTCCCCATTGTCTGAACCCTGCACCCCATCATCTTCCACATCCCTTCACCTGCTACTCTTACACCATTTCACTTGCTGATTCATGCCCCTAGCTTCTCCTGTACAGTACACCTCATCTCCCGGCCCATTTGTTCATCTGCTGCCTCTCTTAGCTCTAGCACCCCAACCCTTCTGCTGTTCCCTGCAACATCATCTCCTGCATTCATTTATCTAGATTCCTACACCTGCATCTCCTGACCCACGTCTCTCGCTGTCTTGCAGCTCCTGCTCCCTTTCATTTCCTGCATCTCTTATCTGCTTGTACTGTGCATTTATGTGCTTGTACCTGCATTCCTTATCTGCTAGTACCTTCACTCATCACGTTAGTATCTTTAAACAATTTTATCTGCATCACTTATGTGCTTGCATTGTACCCCATCTGCATTTACCTGCACCCTTCTGTTTGCTGTTCCCCATACTGATTCACTGCTCCTATGACTTTTTCATGATCTCCATGTTGCACTTTATTATCTTCATACCCTTCCTCTCCTAGACCCAACATCACTTCACCTGTATTACTCCTTAATCCTCTAGTGCCTGTACCCATTCCTTAAAGCCCCCATGCTGTGAGTCAGTAAAACCTAATCTCATATGTCACTCCTTTCCTGATCCCTCCACTTTTCTAAGGAAAACTATGTCTATTTATAAAACTTATAATAAGCCAAAGTCAGTTTGGCTTGATTTTAAGTTTTATAACCTATACTATCACTTTGACTTGTTTATAAGTTTTATAAATAGGCTTATAGTTTTCCTATACTACAGGCTGTAGGGCACTTGCCTTTCAGATAGCTGACCCAGGTTCAGTCCCTGGGACCCCAAATGGTCCCATGATAACCATTAGGAATGATCCCAGAGAATAAAGCCAGGAGTAAACCCTGAGCACTGCCAAATGTGATCTAAACACCTCACCCCAAACAGTGGAAGAGCTGGGAGGGCATTTGCCTTGCATGTGGCCAAACCAAGGTTAGACCCCCTGACCCCACATGATTCCCCCAAGTACTGCAAGGCATAATTCCTGAATGCAGAGCCAGGGGTAATCCCTGAGCATCATCAGGTATGGCCCAAATATAAAGACATAAAACTTCTAAACAAATTCCATCAAAGATTGAACTTTGAAAGCCCAATCTGAGAAAATGCACAGCAAAATCAGCCTGCTAATTGGTGAGAAATCCCCAAGGATCAGGTCCCATTCTGGCTTCTGAAATTCAGCCACCTGGTGAGAAAAGTTACTTACCCAGATTGCAGCTGCATTCCCCCCACCCCAGTGCAGAGGTTGGGGGAATCCCACATTGTCTGTCAAAAATGGAGCCTGAGACATTGGGAAATAGGCTGTGCCGAGGGGCACAGGAGAGAATTCTTCTTATTCTTTTGATTGTAAAATGCTTGCCAGGGAGGGCGGGGACTATTCATTTTTTTTTGTTTTTTTTTGGGGGGGGGCCACACCCGGTGACGCTCAGGGGGTTACTCCTGGCTATTCGCTCAGAAGTCGCTCCTGGCAGGCACGGGGGACCATATGGGGAACCGGGGGATCGAACCGCGGTCCGTCCTAGGTTAGCGCAGGCAAGGCAGGCACCTTACCTCCAGCACCACCGCCCGGCCCCATGCAGGGACTATTCAGATACACACCACTTGCTTGCAAGTGTGAGGCTTCAGCTTCAACCCCTCTTACTGCTATGTTGCAGGGGGCTGTAGACAGCACAAAAATATCAGCACAGGCTTTCCCTACAGAAGAACCCGGTTCAAACCCCAACCAGGTGCAGCCAAGAGTCTCACCTGAGCACAGAGCTGAGTGTAGTCCCTAAGCACCTCCAGTGTGGTACAGAAACCAACAGCTAAGAACCCAAAGGAAAAGGTGTGAGTGTTGAAAGTGAAACATGCGCTGCGTAACTGCACGACCAGCCCTTGGGGGGCGTAAAGGAGCTGCCAGTATTCTGGGAAGTGGAGTCAGGGCGGTGGGAAGGAGGTGAGAAGTGATCATTGTGTAGAGTACTCACCTGTCAAACCCAAGAGAGCAGGGTGAGGCCAAGAGAACCACTCATCGGGGAAGGAGAATGACTGTAAATCACCCGATCAACAAGGAAAACTAAGAAGCCAGAAAGCAAAACGAAAACTAAACAAACAGACATTACAAATTGAAATCCAACACACCAGCAATGACATTAAAAATATATTTGAAGGGGCCAGAGCGGTGGTGCAAGTGGTAAAGCACTAGCCTAGGATGAACCGCAGTTTGATCCCTTGGTGTCCATATAGTCCCCCAAGCCAGGAGCAATTTCTGAGCACACAGCCAGGAGTAACCCCTGAGCATCACCTGGTGTGGCCCCAAAACAAACAAAAATGTATGCAAAGAGATGAGGGTTGAAAGAACCAACCCACGATATAAACCTTACCACAAAGATTAGTGAACACAGTTCGAGAAATAACTATGCCAATAACTATCATGATAATGGTAGTGAGTGAGAGAAATAGAATGCTTTCCTGGAAGACAGGCGAGGGGAAGAGGGAGATAGGGGCATTGGTGGTGGAACGGTTGCACCGATGAAGGGGGGGTGTACTTTTTTTATAACTGAAACTCAACTACAGACATGTTTCTAATCATGGTGCTTAAATAAATGTTTTAATTAAAAAATAAATATTTGGGCCCGGGAGATAGCATGGAGGTAAAGCGTTTGCCTTTCATGCAAAAGGTCATCGGTTCGAATCCCAGTGCCCCATATGGTCCCCCATGCCTGCCAGGAGCAATTTCTGAGCATGGAACCAGGAGTAACCCCTGAGCACTGCCGGGTGTGACCCAAAAACCAAAAATAAATAAATAAATATTTTTTTCTAAAAAATATATGCAAAGACCCATGAAAGCATGAAATATCATATGTGTGTTTTCAATGACCACTGTAATGAGTCCCATGTCCCACAGAAAAAAAGAATTTCATGAGATTTCACATGCAGAATTGAACCACTGGAATCTACCATGGAAGATCCTACCTTAGCAGCAAGAAGCAGCTATGGGGCCAGAGCCATAGTACAAGGGAGGTGGGGGGTGGGGAGAGGTGCTTGCCTTGCACATGAGCAATCTGGGTTCACTCTCTGGCATCCCATGGGGTCCCCATGGGGTATCCTGAGTATTGCCAGGAGAGATTCCTGAGAGCAGAGCCAGGAGTAAGGAGCTATCTCTCAAAAGCATCAAGACTCGTTGTCAAACACAGGTCATCTCTGTCACCTGAGCGATGTGCCCAGTCTGGCAGAGCCTATCACAGGGGGAACCTGCTTGAGGTTTTCTCACCTCACCCACGTGGTCACAGGCCTCAGAGTAAGACCACAGGACAAGGCCCAGAGAAACACACTTTCAGGAACTGGCACCCATTGTACTTGCACCAGGCAGAGCAGGCACTGATGCAGGCACAAATCACAGTTGCCCCCAGTAGGTGGCACCCCCATCGAGACTGCACAGTCACATCACCAATCATGGCAACGGGGCAGAAGTGAAGGTGGCTCCAAAAACCAGCCGAGAACAAAGCACTGCTTCTAGCTCCCCATGGCAGGACACAAAGCCACAGGCACAAATGGATTGACGATGAACTGCAGGCCAATGTGGTTGTTCTGAAGTGTTCCAAAAGGACAAAGCACTTTGGAATGAGCTAAATAAAACCCTGTGAGATCGTCATTATGCTTTCCTCTGTGACATGTGACATTCCTATGTGTCTAGTCCATACCGAACTTTAATATGAATGACCCACACAATCCATATGATGCCATTATTCTCCCTTATTCACCAGGCAGAAGATGGCCTTCAGTCCCCCAGTCTCTGGGCAGACTTTCTTCCCAATTCTAAAAGCAACATCCAAGCACGGCCAGAAGCACAAACAGCCTTTCAGCAGCCCCCAAACCCCACTATATCCCGAGAACCATCTGGAAGTTTCTGGCTAAGTGAAGCCTGTTTCACTTGGCATCAGAAATGGAGTTCTGGGGCCGGAACTGTAGTAGAGCAAGGAGGGCATTTGCTTTGAATGTGGCCAACCCATGCTTGATCCCGGCAAGCCTGCCAGAAGTAATTCCTGAATGCAGATCCAGGAGTAAGCTCTGAGTATGGCCAGTCGTGGCCTCCAAACAAAGAAATAGAAAGGAGTTCCTCAAAAGGAATGATCCTGCTCACAGGCAAACCCTCACCCCAATGTTCCCTGAGACATCTGCGCTTCTGATCCATCAAAAACCACAGGGACGAGGAGCCCAGCAGTGTCTCATCCTCAGTGCCGAGCACTGAACCTGAGAACTTCCCGGATGTCCCCAACTGCCCTCAGAAAAGAACTATGACAATCACTCCCACTCGTTCCCACAATGGCGCCATCAGGCCCAGTAACCTTATGAAAGGAGCAGGAGGGGGGACTCAAGGTGTAGGAGAAACCTGGGTACAACACCAGATTTGGCCCCAAAGTTAAACAAAACTGGAGGCAAAGCCAGAACTGGCTCCTAGGCAAGGATGATGCCAAGATGCCAGTTCCAGCAAGACAGTCCTCCCACTTTGGATGAGGCCCCTCCCAGGTCACCAGAGCTTTTGCTTGTGTTGTTAAATAACAAGGCCATGCATCAGCAGACCTGGGCTTGATCTCCGGCATACCATATAGTGTCTTGAGCTCCGCCAGTGCAGAGCCAGGAATAAGCTCTGAGCACCACCGAATATGGCCAATAAATAAATAAATAAATAAAATAACCACATAAGCAGACAGTAGCTGGCTCTCGTCGCCTGCACAAAGATGGAAGCCCTCATGCCTGTCCCTTGGGGCTGAGTCCTCATCTGCCAGGTCACACTGAACAGTCCGAGGGTGAGGACAGCTGCTAGAGAAAACCAGACAATAGCCCAGAAAGCCGGGAGCATGGACCCCAGCTGAAACACGCTCCACTCCTGCATCCGCACTCGCTGGACACTGCTGTCGGGCTGTGGTGTTTAGATGTCCACGCACGCACAGGGGGCCTTGTCCAGGCCATTGGGTGGACGAAGAGGAAGCAAGAGAAACGTTGATCTGCAATGCTGGGCGGCCTGATGCTCGGCTCTTGGGCTGAAGCGGCTGAGCCTCAGGAGCCTCGGGGCTGAGCGCCGGGGATTGCCACTAGGTGATGGCACCAAGCTCCACCAACGATTGGCAAACAAGTGCAGTGGTGAGTTCGTAGGCCTCTACCGCTCCCTGGTGTCTGCAGTGGGCAGCCGCAACGCAACCGCTGTGCCATCGTTGTTGCTGCTTTGGTTGCTATTGTTGCATGTGTTGCTGTTCCCTTGTTCCTACTGCCTCTGTTTCTGCTCTGGTTCCCATGGCTGCTGTTTCTTTGTTGCTCTTGCTACATTTGCTTCGTTTATTGAAGCTGCTGCAGTTATTTCTGTTGCTTCTCCTCTTAATCCTGCAGGCACCACCTTCAACGTCATTGCCCTCCTTCCAGTTTTCAGCAAAAGGTCTTGGCCAGTATTCTGGCCGCTTCTTGTCTCTCTGAAACTGGGCTGAAGACTTTCCCAGTTCCAGATGTTCCCCTGATGGGCACCAGTCAAGGCTGCATTGGTGTTTTCCTCATGGGGTGCCCATGTTGGTTCTAACAGCATCAGCTTGCGGCTGTGGAGCACAGGGGCCAGCACTGGCTCTAAGTGTGGTCAGGAGCGCTGGGCTGGAGCCAGAGACATTGCTGCTGGTCAGTGCACACGACAGAGGGACAGGAGAGGCCCCACTCTCCAAAGAGGCAGCCTTGAGAAACACCCGCGTTTACTGCCTCCCGGGGGCCACGAGGTGCACGTGTTGAATTGGGAGGTCTGGAAGTCCTTCAGGGCAGAATCCCGAGGTGGTGAAACCCCCAAACCTCAAAGGTTCACTTACCTCACCTCAGACTCGTAGGTTCACAGCAAATACGTTCGCAGACATTCAGGCAAGTGGGGTCCAGCGGAGGGGGACTCTGCAGGGCCCACCTGTGGGGAACAGAGTGACAGGCGCTGAGTGGCCCGTCCTAGGAAGAGTGGCCTCTACAGGGACTGTGCCGGCTGAGTAGCCTATCTATCCTCAGCTGGAAGCAGTCATCCAGGTGACTCGGCAGAACAAGTAACAAGTCACATCCCCTTACTGCTCTGGGGACCCCTGCTATCTCTGTGCCCTTTTCCTCTAACAACTGGAGTCGATTGCTGGCCTCTAGGTTCGGCCTGGTCTGAACTCTCTCCCGGGCCACCCATGGGCCTCATGGACGTCAACCTTGTCTGGGGCTGGGCAATGAGCATCAGTGAGATCACTGCGTAGGATCCAGGGCACACTTTCCCCACAGTTCCCCCGGGATTCATGCAAGTGCTACTTGTCCCACCTCCAGCTGACAGTCTGGGTGTTCACTCAGCAGCCCTTACCTCAGTCCTATTAGCCACACAGAGCGACAAAAGTCCAGGGGGGACCCGGATCTTTGCCTCCTTGCTGAGTTTCCAGGGTTACGCCTGGATTATGGTGACACTTTCTGCTTTCTATAAGCTCCACCTCTGCCACTGCTTGCATGTGGTCATGTGTTTGCAAGTTTTGGGGTTTCTTCCTCTGCCCCCGTTCTGTTTCATTGATATTTTTTGTCTCTGGACCACATCTGTGGGTACTCAGGCGCTACTCCTGGCAGGCACTGTATCCCTCAAGAGACCTCTCTTCCTAAGCTCAGGGACTCTCCCAGTGGGGTTTTGCTGCTCCTGGCACTGAATAAAGAAGGATGGACTGTGAGGACTTGGTTCCCCTTCTATCGGGAAAGACAGTCAGGACAACTTGGGATCTCATCCAAGTGGCAGGAAGAGTCACAGAGATGTGACAATGCTCATCTCAGGGATGACCCTGAATGCCAGCGGGGATCGGGTAATATTTAATTCAATGCAGGCTTTGGGAGCCCTGCACCTCTCAGTGAGAGCAGCAAGAGCAGTAGGTATGCTTGGTGTGATGGTGTGTGTATGCACCATGTGTGCACAAGTGTGTATGCAAATGAGACATGTGCAAATATAGTGTCGGTATGGTACATGTGGCATGTATTGCATAGGGTGTGTGTGCAGGGCATATGTGGGGCATTCAGGCTGTAGTGCCTTATAATTCAGTTGTGTAAGATATGTGGTGTTGTAGTATGTGTGTGTGATAGGCTGTCAGGCATGAGTGTTGCATGTGTGGGTGTGTGGAGTGTCTGGAGCTGAGTCCAGTGTGTGTGTGATCGAGTGGGGCTATGTATATGTGGGGTGTGGGGTGTCCATGAGGGGGGAGTGGAGGAATAGTGGGGGTGTGTATGATGTAAGTATGTGATGTGTGGCTTATGCCTGGGACCCTTGAGCTACTGTCTCTGCAATAGGCCTGGCCCCCTCCTCATGCAGTTACACACCCCCCAGCTCTGGAGGGTTCAGATGGAGATAGTCCCAGTGGGAAGGAAGACTCAGCCACAGAGGATGGAGTGACTGGGGTCTTTGTTGTGCCATCCTTTGTACCCATGAAGCTGAGCACATGGCACCACTATCCCTGGTCCCTCAAGTCTGTGGTATGTATTGACATAACCCAGTGTCTTCTGCTTCCACCAAGCCCTTGAAGTTTCCCAAAGGCCTTTCCGGGTGTCGTCTCTCCCTCCTCCAGCCCAGGCTTGCCAGGTTCATTGGTGCTCAGAGAAGGGGTGAATAGACACAGGATACGGCAAAGGGTCAATGGTGTGTCATCCAGTGCGGTGGCAGGGCTGCACAGACACAGAAGGGACAGTGGGGCATAGCAGGGGCAGTGGGGACAGAGAAGGACAACGAGGGGCAGTAGGGGCTAATAGGGAGCAGTGGGCACATGGGGGGACAGTGCTGGGGCCCAGTTAGGGGCACCGATGCCAGAAAGCACCTCAGAGGTCTCACTCACTGGATACCCATAGCAATGCCAGTCCCCACCCACCCCAATGCACTAGTGTCTGTTTCGGTACCTGAGTTCCTGGGCACTTTCCTCTCCCATCACATTCTTCTCTCATGCTTTCCTCTCCCTCTCATTCTACACACAAGAGTGAGGCTTGCAGGTATGTGCAAGCTGCCTGCTAGCTGCCCTGTGGCCTGTCTCGGCCATCATGCATTGTCAGCAAATATTTGTACAAGGGCATGTGCACAGATGCAAAAGAGCTGCTCGTCCTCCATGTGACCTGACTGGTCCCTTCTTTGGGCTCTTACTGAGCGTGGCATATCAGAACCCTCAACCCTCTCTGTATCTGGGCCTGGAAGAAAGTGACATGGGCGCCATCTGGTGGCCGTTCGACTGAAACACACTGTGGGTCTAATTGGCCTTGGCAAAGTGCTGGTTCTGGTGAGCATGGTAGACTGAGCTGGGAGGGATGCACTGCCAGACCCTGCTCCACTGCTACTTAGCAACGCTCATGAGGGACCAGATACTCAGAAAGCATTCCCGGTGCTGGAGAGATAAAACAGGGACCCAAAGCTCAATCCCCAGCACTGAGGAGGCAGCCTGGGGAATCCCAGAAATATATATCATCAGGTCAAGAATTCAGCACCCAACAACTGGGTGCTGGAAGAACGTAAACTGATTGGCATTACATACCTTCATAGCAATATTGCAAATCAGTATCTAAACTAAAAGGGAGAGGGAGAGGGGGAGAGGAAGGATACAGAGAGAGAGAGAGAGAGAGAAAGAGAGAGAGAGAGAGAGAGAGAGAGAGAGAGGGAGGGAATGAGGAAGAGAGAGAAGAAAAATGCCTGCCATAGAAATAGGCAAGGGAGAGGACGGATGAGAGGGTAGGGGACATTGATGGCAGGAAATGTACACCGATGAGGGATGGGTGTTATATCTTGTATACTGAAGCTCAAATTGGCTGTATATCTTGCAGTGATTCAATTAAAATTGTTTTTAAAATAAAATATGTAAAAATTTAAAAAAAGAAGTGTCTCTTGGGGGCTGGAGCAATAGCACAGCATTAGGGCATTTGACTTGCAAGCAGCGGCGATCTAGGATGAACCTTGATGGGATTTCCCAGCGTCTCATATGGTCTCCTGAGCCAGGAGCGATTTCTGAGTGCATAGCCAGGAGTAATCCTTTAGCGTCACAGGGTGTGGCCCAAAAAAGCAAAAACAAACGTGTCTCAGGGCCAGGATCGAGAAGAGTCATAGTGTGCCAGAGAGATAGTACAGTGGGTAATGCCCAGCTTCAACCACAGGCTCCCTGTGGTCTCCTGAACACCTACATATGTGGCCTGGGAGGTCCTGGCACCACAGGGTCAAGCAGCACCTCATCCTCAGGTCTCTATTGCTGTCAGCAGCTCTGTGAGTCACCAGAAGGAAGCTCAAAGCAGGCTCAAGAAGAGGCAGAATCACACATGTGCACACCTGCACAACATTCTGCCTCACTTTTCTGCCTAAGCACTGGACATACCTCATGGCATCTAACTATGGACATGGAATTTCCTACGAGGACTCAGGAAGCTATGATATGCATGAAGGTCTCACATTACAGGGGTGGCAGGAACCTAAGCAAATGGAGAAAGAAAAGATGGATCATGGAACCTCCTCAACCCCTCACGCCAGACTAGACAGCCTCCAATCACAACCCGGGGGATAGGGACAGATTCTGAAAGGTCCCTGTACTGAGGCAGGAGGCACCTGGAGCCTGGTCCATACTGCTGTCCTCACTTTTAGGTGAGCTGTTGACCCGTTTCCAGGAAGCTGAAGTGGTAGAGATCCAGCCCTCTGGTTTCTGCCCCACCCAGTCACTTGTCCCTTGTCTTGAGTCGTGGCCATGTGCGTGTGTGCATAGAAACACACACACATGCACTCACACGCACAATCACCCTCATTCCCAGGGTGGCGGTAGGTATGTGAGGAGCGGAACAATGACCTTGGCCACATTTGTAGGTGCTTGTTGCATGTTTGCTTAAGAAGGGTCCTGTTGTGTATGAAAACATTTCTAATCTTATCTTGATCTGGAATTGTTGTGTATAAACATTTCTGACTCTACCTTGATCAGTGATTGTACCCTACCCTAGGGTGTGATTTGGCAGAATTGTTGTGTATGTAAACATTTCTAATCTTATCTTGATCTGGAATTGTTGTGTATAAACATTTCTGACCCTATCCTGATCAGTGATTGTACCCTACCCTAGGGTGTGACCTGGCAGTCTACCCCCACCCTAGGGTAGTACCTGATTCTGTTTCCACCATTGGGTGGGACCTGATTCTGGGTTATAAAAGCAAGGATCTGTGGAAAGCAGGGAACTAGCTTTTTCCCTTGCTGGCCTTCACCCAGGCCATTTGAGGCTTCGACCTCTGCAAGGAATAAAAAGCTATTTTCTTCGGAAATTTGGCTGTCTTCTGGATTTCTTCCCGCCGCATTCACCTCAGAACCGCTGGTTACTGGGAGGTAGATGCGTTCTCCACGCTGGAGGGGAAAGACCTCGTTCTCCCACCTCCATCAGTGAACCTCTCCTGGGGACGGATTACTACAGGGTCCATCGTGGGAATCCTGAGTAATAGAACAGCAGGAGGGCACTTGCTTTTCATGAAGTCAATTCAAGTGCACTCCCTGGCACCCCATATCCCTGAGCTCAGCAGAAGTGATCCCCGAACTCAGAGCCAGGAATAAGCCCTGAGCATCACCTGGAGTGGCCCACAAAGAAAACAAAAACAGGGGCCGAAGAGATAGCATGGAGGCAGGACGTTTGCCTTGCTTGCAGAAGGACAGTGGTTTGAATCTGGCATCCCATGTGGTTCCCTGAGCCTGCCAGGAGCAATTTCTGAGCGCAGAGCCAGATGTAAGCCCTGAGTGTTGCCAAGTGTGACCCAACCCTCCCAAAAAAGAACCAGCGAAAGGAGATGCATTCCCAGGAGGCACTAACTTTTTTTTTTATCCATTTGGGGTCCCTAATTATTTGCAGATATTCTGGACATTGGTTGAGG
>PVKC010045299.1:0-11448 GCA_004027635.1 Crocidura indochinensis | reverse complement strand
GGCTCCATGCTCAGAAATTGCTCCTGGCAGGCATGGGGACCATATGGGGCACCGGGATTCGAACTGATGACCTTTTGCATGAAAGGCAAACGCCTTACCTCCATGCTATCTCCCGGGCCCCCATACCCTTAGTTTTATGGAGGTATGTTTTATGGTCCAGCATATGGTCTATGTTGAAGAATGTACCATGTGCTTTGGAGAAGAATGAATATTCAGCTTTGTGGGCTGAAAAGTCACATATACATACACTAACACTCTTCATTTCTTTCTTCAAATCTAGTGTATCCTTGTTGAGTTTTAGCCTGGTTGATCTATAAAGAGGTGATAGAGTAGTGTCAAAGTGTCCATCACTATTGTGTTACTTAATTGATTTATTTCTTCATGTATATTAGCAGTTGTTTTAAGTATCTTGTTAACTCATCATTGGGCACATATATGTTTAATTGTTAGATTTCTTCCTCATGTATGTATCCTTTGATTATTAAAAATGATCCTCTGTCTCATAACATAAGCCTGAAAACTATATCATATGATATTAATTTCCTTTGCAAAGGCAAAGGAGAATTATTTGAAGAACTGTCTTGCAACCTTTGACTTTGTGTTTTTCTGACTATTCAAATGTGTTTCTTGCAGGCAGAATTGTCGAATTCAACTTTCTGCTCCATTTTTCTACTCCTTGTCACTTAACTGGTGCAATTAATTCATTGATTTAGAGAGATGAGTGTTGTAGGATTTTTGTCAACTTTTTGTAGACTTTTGCGTGTTTGTGGGTTTTGTTTCACCTTAGACTTTTTTTTTCTTAATGCAGACTTTTAAGATCTTCTAAGTTTGATTTTGAATCTCTAAAGTTCCTGAGCTGTTGTTTGTTTGTGAAGCTATGTATCTTCTTTCAAACCTGAAGAGGAATCTGATCTGGTTAAATATTCTTGGTGAGGCATTCATTTCATTGAGTTTTTTCACTATATTGCACCAGTGTCTTAGGATTTAGATGGTTGTTTATGATAAATCTGTTGTAAATCTTAAGGATGCTCCTATTTTTGTCATTCTATCTTTTGATTTTGTTTTTTTCAGTACTCTGTTATTAATCATGGCTTTCATCATTGTAACTAAGATGTACCTTACAGAGTTGCTCTTTTTTTTTTAACTTGGTTCTCTTTAAGTTTTGGGCTTCCAGGATGTGAGTACAAACACTCTCCTGTGCACTTCTCAGCAAAGATGTCTTTGACTTTTGCTTATTCGTAGTTGTTTTTTTTTCTTTTCTTTTTTTTGCATATCTAAAAGTTTATTATGAAAAACTTTGTAAATTACAATGCTTTAAATAAAATATAACAAATATAAAATTATAAAGAAGAAACTCTTTACTTTTTAAGAACTTTCCTATTTTTTAGTGTTACAGAAAATTTGAGCATGTTAATCACATATATGTTAGAAGTATAGCTGTTTTCTTCCTTGCGCTCTAGGACCTCAATGATTCTTATATTATTTCTGTAGAATTTATCCAAAGTTTTACTGTCATTTATTCATTTATTTTGATAACTATTTTTATCTTCTGTTTATTTTTTATTTTTATTTTGTTTTGCTTTGGACCACACCCGATGGCACTCAGGTGCTACTCTTGGCTTTGTGCTCAGAAATAGCTCCTGGCAGGCATGGGGGACCATATGGGATGTTGGGATTCGAACCACCATTGGTCCTGGGTCGGCTGCTTGCAAGGCAAGTGCCCTATCGCTGTGCTATCTCTCCGGCTTGTTTATTTCTTTTGAGACTTGTTTCATCTCCTCTTGTCTAGTGGTTTTCTGTACTTTATCTTCGAGTTTACCACTTTTGGCCTCAAAAGCTGCAGCTCTGACATTTCTGTTTGCATTTTTTAATTTCTGCCCTCACATATTTTTATACTTCTTTTGGCAGTCCATTCTATTGTTTCTTTGAGCTCGTTAACATCTTAAACATTTCCACTCTGAATTCTATTTCAGAGAGGTTAAATGGGGGATTAACACTGATTGGGTATCTCGGAGTGCAATTTTCCACTCACAAGGTGTGGTGGGGTTTTGTGGTACTTTACCATGGTTCTTTTTTAGTCTCAGGGTATTTCTTTTCTATGTCACTGTCAGTCTTCCCCACTGCCAGGAAGGTCTCAGGTATTTATTTGGTTGAGAAATTGTCTTCTGAGTATGTAAGCTTTGTGCTGCTTCGGAGACCACACTCCTGGGCATAACCTCTGACCTGTGTGTATGGGCAGGTTTCAGGTCCCTTTGTTTTTGAGGTTTCTCTGGCGGGTGTGACCCAGCTCCCTTCAGATCTACGGATCTGCACTAGCCCCGAGTCCCGTTGATGTGGCTGCTCTTTTGGTAGCCAGTGCTCCAGCTTCCCTCATATTTGTGCTTACCTTGAATCTGCCACATCAACAGAATTTGTCTTGTGTGTTAGATATTGTGCTAGATACTTTTTGTATGTCTATTTAAATTGTGTAATAAATAACCCCTGTAATGCAATTTCCCTGCTGATGGTTTCTTTAATGTTTTAAAACAAATGAAAAACATGACAAATATTTGCTAGCTCTTATTATCACTTTTCTAAGATCTGAAATATTCCTTTAAAAGAATATTTACATAATTAATGAGAATATTAAGTTTCATTTGGGGTATTACATTTTTTTGAATATCTAGGAGATTAATCGCATTTACCCTAAAATGAATGTAAATATTCTTTGATAGAATGGCTCAAAATCTGTAGTTAACAATACTGTAGTTAACAGGTAGTATACTTGCCTTGTACAAGGTCGACTCAGGTTGGATTCCTGGTATCACATGTTCTAAAATATTTTTATAATCAATCACATCATAATCACCTTTAGGTCAAAACAACCATGGGAATTTAATTTTTAATGTCTAGACAGACCACAGTTAGGCAATCATCTGAAATTGTGACCCAGAGCTGTGGTTTAGAGGGTCTTACAGAAAAAGACCTTTTTGGGCAACATATCATAATTGTGGAGAAAAGAGAATAAGAATAGAATTCTTCAATTGATTGCCTCATGACAATATTTAGAGATAAGAGAGAATGGTCCATTAGGGGACTATTGCGGTACCCTTGTTGCTGGGAATCTGTGGTGGATTCATTTTGGTTTAAGTTCCATATGGACATATACTAATGATACTAATTGTTTCTGTATTACCATCCTAACCCTGCCAGAGCAATCAGAATGCTCTTGCTCTTCTGTTCTTATTTAGGCATAACTTTGCGATATATGACGTATTTATGCTTGCCCACTTTTTAGAAGGGGTGTCTAAGAGGACTGGTGTTTAGCTGTCTTCCTGCCACCTGCTTAGTTACTTGCTTAGCTACCTTTTTATATTTCTAAATTTCCCACCACTACAATACATCAAGATAAGGCATTTCTTAAGCCACAAAGAGTGCATAGAGAGCAAAGCAGCAATTTAACTCTTATATATCACACATCTATAGTTCCTGAGTCCTGCCAAAATTGGTCCCTGAGTGTAGAACCAGGAGTAACTCTTGAAAACTACCAAGTATAGACATAATCCTCAATTATTTAGAAATATTATTGTATATTTTAATAATACTTATTGTTAAAATATAACAATAACTATGTTGTTAGAAATATTCTGCCTACCTCTCTCCCTTGTACCCACAATCATTTTAAAGGGGAAATATCCAGAACTAAAAAATTAATAAATAATCTCTAGTTTCAAAAATACATTGTAAGTTTATAATTAGCTTTGGGGCGCATAATTTACAATCTTTCTGGTGCTTAATTTTTCCCATGACCTGCCATTACTTTAATCATCCTCTTTCATGCCTGGTGTAGAATTTAGTGTCACTTCTGCAGGGCTTTCTGGAGACAGAAGAATTCCTGTCCCTCTCTCTCCCCTGTCCTGAGAATACTGCTTCCCTCTGTTGAACTTCACTCTTTCTGGTGGAGAGAGAAGAACCTGTGGAACAGAGCAGCTACAAATCTCAAGCAAGATACACCTGCTTCTAAGTGACTAAATACCTCATCCAAATGATAAACAATGAGAGAATCATTATTTCTGTAACTCTAAGGTGTTCAGCTGTAGGGCTGTTTAGTAATTAGTTTAGCAATTTTATTCAAAATCTCAGCTTATTTCTATTTCTCCACTCTGTAATTAAGCCAGTAATTTCATCTTGGTTAATAGTAGCAAAAAGACTTCTCTCAAGACATCTTTCATTTCATGTAATGATTTGAACGATTGACGTGAATAGAGCATCATTTCAAATTCTTCTATAAAATTGGTTGTAAATCATCTACTATTAAGGCTGGCCAGATACTGGCAAGCTAGTACAGTGAGTAGGGAATTTGCCTGGCATCTGATTTCAATCCTCAGCATCCCATGTGATACCCTAAAGTTCACCTGGAGTAATTCCTGAGGTCAGAGCCAGGAGTTACCCCTGAGCACTGCTGGGTGTGACTAAAATAAAAACAAAACCAAACCAAAAAAGAACTGACAAGTGCGCCATTGTATTATGATTCATTCTTAGATTCTTGCTATTATTGATGTGTTTCTGAGATGAGCTAAACATTTTAATGCTTCTGGATTTTAATTGGCTCAGTTCAAATTTTACTCGATTTATTAAAAAATTAAACTGTAGGTGCCAGAGTGGTGGCGCTAGAGGTAAGGCATATGCCTTACAAGCGCTAGCCTAGGACAGACTACGGTTTGATCCTCTGGGGTCTCATATGGTCCCCCACAAGCCAGGACCGATTTCTGAGCATATAGCCAGAAGTAATCCCTGAGAGTCAACGGGTGTGGCCCCAAAACAAACAAACAAATTAAACTGTATTCTGGGGCCGAAGAGATAGCACAGCAGGAGTACGTTTGCCTCGCACACAGTTGATCCAGGAGGGATGGTGGTTTGAATTCCGGAATCCCATATGGTCCCCCAGGCCAGCCAAGAGTAATTTCTGAGCTCAGAGCTAGGAGTAACCTCTGAGTGCCTCTGGGTCTGAACCCCCCCCCCCCACACACACACAAACAAATTAAACTGTATTCCAGTTGAAAGTGGTAAAAGTAAACTCTTCAACAACTATGGCAGTGCTGAAAAGATAGTACCAGGATAAGGCACTTACTTTGCACACAGCTGATTTTAGTTTGATCACTGCAACACATATGGTTCCCCCAGGAATGAAGAGTGATTCTCTGAGCACAGAGCAAGGAATATGTTCTGATCATAGCTGGGTGTGGTTCGAAGGCCCCATTCTTATCCCCCAAACATAAACAAATAATTGCAGTAGGGAAAGGGACTATAATATAGAATTGACTTAAATTTCTAGTAGAAACTGTGGTTTAAGTAAAGTTCGGGAACTGGGAAATTACAAAAGTAGATATGATGATGAGCCAATATGATTAACCATATGGATGTAATAATTGGTTCTTGTAAAAGCAATGCTCCTGCCTTCTCACAGAAGCTAGGAAACAGAGACCTTATGTAAAGGTACTGGCTAAAATAAGTAATAATAATAATACTCACAATAGTTTTATTATTATTACATGTTTTATTTTATTTTATTTATTATTATTTTTTTTTGGGTCAGACCTGGCAGTGCTCAGGGGTTCCTCCTGGTTCCATGCTCAGAAATTGCTCCTGGCAGGCACGGGGGACCATATGGGGCACCGGGATTCGAACCGATGACCTTTTGCATGAAAAGCAATAGCCTTACCTCCATGCTATCTCCCGGGCCCTGTTTTATTTTATTTTATTTTATTTATTTATTTTTTTGGTTTTTGGGCCACACCCAGTTTCGCTCAGGGGTTACTCCTGGCTATGCGCTCAGAAGTCGCCCCTGGCCTGGGGGACCATATGGGGCACGGGGGATCGAACCACGGTCCGTCCAAGACTAGCGCGGTAAGGCAGGCACCTTACCTCCAGCGCCACCGCCCGGCCCCTGTTTTATTTTATTTTTAAGGAGGTTTTGGCTTCTTCCAATGTAGCTCAGTGGTTATTTCTGGCTCTGTGCTCAAGAATGATTCCCTGTTGGTACTCTAGAGACCATACTGAGAATCAAACCAGGATTGGCTGTAAGCAAAATAAATGCCTTTGCTTCTTAGCTTATATACTGTCCCTTCCATTCCACACTTTATTTATTTTTCTTCTTAGGATTTCTTTTCTCCCCAGCTACTGTGAACTATACACAATCTTTGCTATAATATTGTACATTTGCTTGTGATGCTCTTCAGGGATTACTCAGCATGACTAGAAATTTCCTGTAGCACCAGGGATTGCAGACAGAAGAGCTGCCAGGCACAAGTAACAGAAGTTTCAGGATTATGCTTGATAGTAGACTTCCTGGCTGTAGATTTTCAAAGCAGGCACTTTAGATATTGGACCATCTCCTACCTCCCTCCTCCCCACTCTCCCACCAGTAATTTTCATTGACAGTTTTGATTGTTTTCTACATCTCTGTGTGTGGGTAAGTGTGTGTGCATATGTACACTTAAGGAGACAAGATAGTAAGTGAGCAGAAAAAATTAGTTTCTGATAGGAGTCAAGAATAGTTTTTCTGGGGCCAGAGAGACAACATGGAAGTAAGGCAGAATGACAGTGGTTCAAATCCTGGCACCCTATAGGTCCCCTGAACCTGCTAGGAAGGATTTTTGAGCATAGAGTCAGGATTAATCCCTGAACGTTGCCGAGTGTGACCCAAAATTCCAAAAATCCAAAACCAAAAAAAAAAAAAGAATAGTTTTCAAAGTAACTGAAAGAAATGGTGCTATAACAGTGATCTTAATATGCACAGTTATTACTAGATGCTTCCTCTTATCATATTCATACTTTTATTTACCATATAAAGTCAAATTAGTAGTACACATTTCGTGTTTTAATTGAGGAGAGGACATAAATTGTACTTTATGGCTCAGACCTTTTGGAGAGCTTATTTACTAACAATGTAATAAGTATGCTATAGCCAGCTGAAATGCATAGTATCCAGTAATCAGAAACAACTTTTAAAAAATATTTTTGGTTTTGGGGTCATACCCAGTAGCGCTTAGGAGTTACTCCTGGCTCTGTGCTCAGAAATCGCTCCTGGCAGGCATGGGGGACTATATGGATGCTGGGATTCGAACCACCATCCATCCTGAATCGCTGCTCTACAGGACAGGGTTCTCTTCATTGCCCTTTAAGTTGAGGTGAAATGAGAAGACGCTCTGCACCATTCTGAATGTGATATAGAATATGCAGATTCCAGGATCTTTAACACAGAAACATGATACCAGCAACAGAGACTGTGTGAAAAATAAAAGGGTATCGGCAACAGACAATGACCTGGATTGGACAAACTAGTTTGCCTGGAACCTAGAGTTGGTCTTATGCCAGGAAACGTCAGGGGTAGGGTCTCCTTGTATTTAGGTCAAGGCTTTCCCCTTCCATGTCTCTCATATTTTGGTGGGTCTATGCAAACAATAATTGCCACTCTAACACCGTTTTTTTACTGTGCTCTTTTGACTCTAATCCTTAAGAAAAACAACCCACTTAAACTTTTGAGGTTAACTTAAACTAATAGGCATGTGCATGGAAATGTAAAAAAGTACTTTTCCTTCAATGTTTAAGGAGTTACATAAGTCTTATTTCTTCAGATTGTTTTGTGTGATGCTAAGAAATATTATGTACTACTATATGGGGATTTGTGGGACAAAGTAATCATACATGGGTTCTGTTTTATTTTTCTTAATATTCTTTGGCTGAAAGTTCAAAGTTAAGACACCAGCAATGGGACTACTGAGAATTCTGTTTATGGGTGATTGTCCTTCCACTGTAACTTTACCTTGTCCTCGTTCTTTGCATCTTTGCTCTCATAATTAAAAATAAAAATTAAAAAAGAAAAAAAAAGAAAAGAAATATGTTTCTTTCAGAAAATGTCATGTGTGTCTGGGCCCATAGGTCAGAGAGAGGGAAGCAGACTTGGGTGATACCTTTGGTTGCCAGGAGCTGGATTATCCAGGATGCTAGCATAGTGCCAACTGCACCTTTGCCTCAACAATCCTATATAGGGGTCTCAAACTCAGGGCCCACAGGCTGCAAACACCCTCCATACAACATTTTGTGGCCCTGTCCTAGAGGAATCTTTTTTGTTTTGTTTTGTTTTAGTTGTTTGGGTCACACCCCTCTAATGTTCAAGGCTTACTACTGACTTTGCACTCAAGGATCACCCCAACTTTGCCTTCTGCGGCCCCCAGGTAAATTGAGTTTGAGACCCTTGCTAGCACAACACAAAAATCTTTGCACGTTTTACTCACTGGTAAGAAAAGGGTTAAGTAGATTTTTTAAAATCCCATCCCTATTTGACTGATTACTGCCATGGTAACCCAGCAATGTCAGCATTTGTCAAGGCCTCTTCTTGGAATACAATAATAAACAGTGATTAAAACATTACCACAAGGCTATATATTTTGGTCTTCAGTTAAAATTCAGTTCATAACAATGGTGAAGACCTTTTCAAATCTTTGTAAAAATTGTATTTGCAATAATGTATTAGAAGTACTTCATGCATACGCCTGAAGAATTTGACGCCCTTCACATTTCAGGCACTTGAAAAGGCCAAAAACCTTATCAAGACAGAGAATTCTGAAAAGTCTACTTCCTCGCTAAGAATTAAGACTTGACAGAATGTAAACAGTGATGCCGCACTTCATAGCTTCACAAAGCATTAGCCCCATTATGTCTAGAATGATTTCTGTGGAGGGGACCAACCACTCTCCCATCTCTCCCTTCTATTGTTCTTTAGTTAGAAGAGGCACCGAGTCTCACAATTATTGCTGCTTGACAGCTGTATGATGGGTGAGAACTTGTTCCCCAAACAATCCACAAATATTTAGATTCAGTACTGTTTTCAGAGGCATTCTCAACTCAGGCAGTTCTCAAGAAATTCCTTAGACAAACTGAATGCTTCTCTACTTGGAGAGGATACTGATGGGTCCAAACTTCACTGTTCCCAGCAGTTTCCTCTTCATTCCTCACCTAACTTCCAGGAATTCCGAGTTCTGCTCTGTAAAAGGGAATTAGTTCAATTCTTTGCTTTGTAGTGGATGCCCTAGAATAAATGAAAATGTGACAGGCATGTTCTATGTGTCAAAAAAGCTAGATGCTCTTATTTATTCAGGGTCACAAGCTCAAATGATAACTGAACATAATAAACACTTTCTTTTTTTTTTTTTTGGTTTTTGGGTCACACCCAGCAGTGCTCAGGGGTTACTCCTGGCTCCATGCTCAGAAATTGCTCCTGGCAGGCACGGGGGACCATATGGGGCACTGGGATTCGAACCGATGACCTTTTGCATGAAAGGCAAACGTCCCACCTCCATGCTATCTCCCGGGCCCCTAATAAACACTTTCAAAGAGTCTAAGGAAAATGTTTGCCATTCCAGGCTTAGATATCATATTTCTCAGCTCTCAGATACGTTATTCATCACAATTTTTGCATTTTTGAAATTGAGGTGTGTTTCATATTTGACCTGTCATCATCTAATTGACAACATTTTTCTTAGTAGATCATCTAAGAATAGGATATCTTAAAATAGAGGAAGTCTTGGGTTAAATAAAGTAGAATAATCCCTTTCTACACATAGAGCATCTTTGTTGGTTTCAGTTCAACAAATAAAGATGAATTCAGGCAGAAGAGCTAAGACTGGTGGCAAGTACCGATCTTGTTTTTCTAAGCTGCAGCAACCGTGGCACATCTGTTTCTGAAATAAGACACTTCAGCATCATTAATTTAATCTGTCTTCTATGTGACCCATACCATCTGGTCCCACCATTGGATACCCCCTTAACTGTGTTTCTCCTCACCATGTGCTATTTCTGATGCTAAGCAATACAGCACCAAACCAGTTTGAGCTTTATAAAGATTTTTTTTTTTTTGGTTTATTTTTGCCACACCCAGCAGGGTTCGGTCTTACATGTGGATCTGCACTCAAGGATCACTTCTGGTGTGCTCAGGGACCATATGGAGATCCAGGGATAGAACAAAGGACAGCTGCATTCAAGTCAAGCACACTACCTTGCATTTACTATTGCTTTAGCCTGCAAAGATATTTTTAAAATGGAATCAGGCAAGAATGCAATTAACACAATTTTCCAGGCTATAAATATATTTTGGACATAGAATCAAAGCTTAATGTTGAGAAAGGAAGTAAAAAGATACACACACTTATACACATATCCTTCTGTGTCACATCCTGGAGTTCTCTTTTAAGTTTTCACATGTCTCCCAACCAGAGGTCTAAGGAATGTAGGTGGTTGGAACCCTGAGATTGAAGTTGCCCCCACTTTTCTCTCCTCTTTCTCATAGGTAGCCGAATCAGATTATCAAGTGGGTTATGAAGCACTTGTGTGGAAAATAAAGTATAGTGGCTAAAATATTAACATAACTTAGAAATATGATACTAACTTAGGTTATTGAAAGCAACTCCTCATGGTAGATAAAATACAGTGGGTTCAATTCCCTTTAACATTCACACTGACTTCTTGGAAAAATGTTTTTCAACCCTATATGTGCTAATCCTACTTTAAACAAATATTTTTATAATGCTTATGGTAATCCACATAGAGAAACTGTAGTATAAAACACCAATTTTAAAATCCTATGCTTGAAATGATCTTGTGTGGTCAATGGGTTAATATGACTGTCAAGGACTTTCAAGGGGATGGGGGAATGAGTAGAGGAAAGAACTGTCAAGAACATGAGATTTTCACTAGTTGTAAGTGCATGAGTTAGATTGCCATGTTTTATAAATATTAGTTCATTATAAAAGTCATTGGGGTCAGAAACTGAAGAAAGGAACAGTTAAAATTTTGCCAATAAGATATAGGGCTGGGGAGATAGAGCAGCAAGTAGATGAATAAGGTACTAGTCTTACATGCAGGTCACTCAAGATTGATTTCTTACATCTTATAGTACATCTCTCGAGTACCATCAGGAGTAATTATATTTTTGGTTTTATTTTAGGGCCACACATGGCTGTTCTCAGGGCTAATTTTGCACTCAGGGATCACTCCCAGAGTCTGAGAAACCACATGGAATCCTAGAGATCAAACTCATGTCAGCCACATGCAAGGTAAGGACCTTCTTTGCTACACTATGGCTTCAACCTCAAGAGTAATTCTTTTACTTTGAAGTTTTTATTGAATTACCATGAGATACAACATTAAAAATCGTTGATAGTTGAGTTTTAGTCATACAATGTTTCAATACCTGTACCTTTATCAGTGTGCATTACGCAGGAGTAATTCTTGAGTGTAGAATTAGGAGCAATCCCTGAGTATCATTGTCCCTAAAGCAACAAAACAGAACAAAACAGAATCTTTGCTTATTGAGATCTACAGAGATACAAGAGATTCTGGGGAATAATTTTCTATGTGCATTCCTGTAATTCAGTGGAATATCACACACACCACACATATAATATTCCA
>PVKC010045298.1:0-11504 GCA_004027635.1 Crocidura indochinensis | reverse complement strand
AATGGCAAGTTAAGTCAATTGGCAAAGAAATGGAGGATATCAAATGTTGACAAATTCTTGGATTTAGATTACAGAAACAAAAATCTTAGGGAAGAAGAGAAATGGAAGCAGAAAAAGAAAAAGAGGGCTCTGGATATAACTTGGGGTCACTGATGAAGGAGAGATAGCATGGAGGTAGGGTGTTTGCTTGCATGTTGAAGGATGGTGGTTGGAAACCCGACAACCCATATGGTCCCCTGAGTCTGCCAGGAGCAATTTCTGAGTGTAGATCCAGGAGTAACCCCTGAGCGCAGCCAGGTGTGACCCAAAAACCAAAAACAAACAAACAAAAAGAATAAAGCAGATGTAAGCCTTAAATTCAGCAGCTTTCTTATGCTTAGAACTCCAAATCTTATCTTGCTACTTTTAATAGATGCCTCCCACTTATTTCAGGAAAAATGAATTGGAAATAAATTTATTATATCAATGTGTTATGACCCACATCCCACAACCATTGCATGTAAATGTATAGCCTCACTCCACATATACACCAACAATCTTGGAAGACATGTCAGCCAACTCACTAAAATTCATGGACATACAGGCCTTCCAGCTGAAAACAAAACAAAACAAAAACAAATCAAAACGAAAAAAACCTCTAGGTTTTCCTAGGGACGGGCACTGGCCAATTCCCTGTCCTGCTGAAACTCTGACAGCTGAACACACACTACACAGCCACTTCCATGCCAATAACAAATTGATGGAAATTCCAGGTACACAGATTTCAACATAAAAAAATCTGGAATATTCTTAGAGTGAGATTGGTTATACCTCCTGCCCTGGCCCATGCAGTCAGAAGAACCCATAAACCACAATCATCCCACAAGTATTGTCATATAATCTCTTTGACCTAGTTTTACTGATTCTGGAGTTCCCTGATCACAGATATGAATGTTGCCTTAGGTTACCTTCAAAATCACAGGACTGACCGACTAGACTAGTAGGACAATACCTAATTAGATGGGAATGTAGCATAAAAGCTCACTAATCTCAAGAAACAAAAACAATAACACAGAAGGCTCAACTCACAACAAGCAACTCTGTCAACCCTCAGACAATGCATAAATTATTCAATTTAGGGATATAACACTCTTTCTTTTACTGAAGTATTCCCATTAGCCATTTTGGTGTTATGATCAATATAAAAGAAATTATTTTGTGCCTGCTAAGTGAGGAGGCTTGGAAGGTGGTTGGCAAATTGGGGAGAATAGTGGAGTGAAAGTCATGTTGGTGGTGGTATTGGTGGTGGTAAAACATATAATACCCAAAGCATCTGTAATATTAACAGCTTTTTAAACCACCATATTTAAATAACATATAAAAAGATAAAGGCATATTGAATGAAGATATAATGTTTTGTTTTGTTTTGCTTAGTTAATTTTGGGGCCGAAATTGGCTCTGCTCAAATATTACTCCTGGTTCTGTACTAAGGAATCACTTTTAATGGGCTCAAGGGATTATAATGGAAACTGGGAATTGAACCTAGGTTGGCTTTGTTCAAGGCAAAACCTCTACCTACTGTACTATAGCTGTGGCCCTGAAATATAATGTGAATTATATCACATAAATTATATATATATTAAGTTTATGGATTATAATAGGGAAAATGGTGAAATTTAAGTTAACAATATTCAGAAACTTGTATTCAGTAATGAATAATTATTCAGTGAATAATAAATTTCAAAATATTTACTCAATCTAAGCAGTACCAAAATATTTGAATTACATAACTTTCTTTTTTATTTAATATTATCTGTATTTAAACACCATGATAACAAGCATGATTGTATTTGGGTTTCAGTCATAAAAAGAACTTCCCCTTCACCAGTGCAAAATTCCCATAATCAATGCCCCATTTTCCCTCCTTTTCCCCACATCTGTATTAAAGATAGCTTTTTATATCACTCACTATTATTATATTATTATATTATCTTATATTGCTATTATCATATTACTGAATATCATTATATATTATATGTAATATAATATTATAAATATATAATATGTTATTATATTATATTATTATTGTTCTCAGTGCAGGTATTACTCTAACTGCACTAGCCATGCTTTGTGGTGAGCTTAATATTGTGAGCCAGTCCTCCCAACTCTCATCTCTAGGAATTATTTCATTAATGTCTTTTATTTTTCTTAAAATATATAGATGAGGGGCCAGGCGGTGGCGCTGGATATAAGATGCCTGCGCTAACCTAGGATGGACCGTGGTTCGATCCCCCGGTTCCCCATATGGTCCCCCGGGCCTGCCAGGAGCGACTTCTGAGCGAATAGCCAGGAGTAATCCCTGAGCATCACCAGGTGTGACCCAAAAACCAAAAAAAAAAAAAATCTATAGATGAGGTAGACTATTCTGTCTGTCTGTGCATCTCTCTCTCTCTATCTCTCTCTCTCTCTCTCTCTGACTTATTTCACTCAGCATAATAGATTCCATGTACATCCATGCATAGGAAAATTTCATGACTTTATCTCTCCTGAAGGCTGCATAATATTCCATTGTGTATATGCATGTATATTCATCTGTTGAAGGGCATCTTGGTTGTTTTCAGAGTCTGGCTATTGTAAACTGCACTGCAATGAATATAGATTTAGGAGGGATTTTTGTATTGCACTTTTGTGTTCCAAGTATATATACCTAGGAGTGCTATAGCTGAATCATATGGAGGCTCAATTTCTCATATTTTGTTTTCCATAAGATCTTGACTAGCTGACATGCCCACCAGCAATGTATAAGAGTTCCTTTCTCTCCACATCCTTGCCAGCACTGATTGTTCTTATTCTTTGTGATGTGTGCCAGACTCTGTGGCGTGAGATGGTACTTCATTGTTGTTTTGATTTGCATCTTCCTGATGATTAGTGATGTGGGACATTATTTCATGTGCCTTTTGGCCATTTGTATTTCTTCTTTGATAAATTGTTCATTTATTTTCCTCATTTTTTGATTTGTTAGATATTTTTTCTTGTAAATTTCTGTCAGTAACTTCTATACCTTAGATATTAACCCCTTAACTGATAGGTATTGGGTGAATAGCTTCTTCCTTTCTGTGGATCGCTTTTGTATCCTAGGCATTATTTCCTTTGAGGTGCAGAAGCTTAGCAGTTTAATATAGTTCCATCTTTTTATCTCTGCTTCCACTTTTTTGGAGAGTGCTGTTTTCTCCTTGAAGATGCCTTTAGTCTCAATATCTTAGAGTGTTTTACCTATGTTTTTTTCTATATACCTTATGGTTTCAGGTCTGATATTAAGGTCTTTAATCCATTTAGATTTGCCCTTTGTGCAGGATGTTAGATGGAGATCTAAGTTCATTTATTTTCCAAGTGGAAGACAAGTTTGTCCCAACACCATGTTTTGAAGAGGCTTTCCTTGATCCATTTTACATTTATTGCCCCTTTATCAAAGATTAATTGATTGTATGTCTGGGGAACATTCTCTGAATACTCTAGTCTATTCATTGATCTGATGTTCTGTCTTTATTCCAAATTCATGCTGCATTAATGAATATAGCTTTGTAATACAGATTAAAGTTGAGGAAAGTGATGCTTTCATATTCCTTTTACCAAGGGTTGTTCTAGCTATTGCAGGGTGTTTATTGTTCCAGATGCTTATTTAAAGAATGTCATGGGTATCCTTAGAGGAATTGCATTAAGTCTGTACAATTCTTTGGGGAGTATTGAGATGTTAATGATGCTAATGCTCCCAATCCATGAACAGAGTATGTGCCTCCATTTCCTTATGTCCTCTTTTTTCTTGAAGCATGGTTTTGTAGTTTTGTTTGTATAGGTTCTTCACATTTTTAGTTAAGTTGACTCCAAGAGTTTGTGTGAGTTTGTGTGAGACTAATGCGAATGGGATTTTTTTTATTTTTGGACCACATCTGGTGATGCTCAAGGGTTACTCTTGGCTATGTGCTGAGAAATTGCTCTTGGCTTGGGGAACCATATGGGAAGCCAGGGGATCAAACCACGGTCTGTCCTAGGCTAAAGCCAGCAAGGCAGATGCCTTATCACTCCACACTACTCTGGCTCCTCAGGATTTTTTTTTTTTTTTTTGGTTTTTGGGCCACACCCGGTGATGCTCAGGGGTTACTCCTGGCTATTCGCTCAGAAGTCGCTCCTGGCAGGCACGGGGGACCATATGGGGAACTGGGGGATCGAACCGCAGTCCGTCCTAGGTTAGCACAGGCACTTTACCTCCAGCGCCACCGCCCGGCCCCCTCAGGATTGTTTTTTAATTATTCTCTATTATTATTGATGTATAAGAAGGACATTGACTTTTGCTTGTTAATTCTGTAGTCTTCTATTTGGCTTTATAAATCTATTGTTTCTAGAAGCTTTTTGATAGAGTCTTTAGAGTTTTCTAAATATAGTTACATGTCTACTGCAAAGAGTGGGAGCATGATTGCTTTTTCCATATTTGGTAATACTACCTCAGACATAAGATACTCAACTAAACTACTTAGATTTCTGAAAATAACCAGACAATTTTTGACATGTATCATCAGGCCTTTACTACTTCATAGTCTCTTCCACATTGTATGTATTATATTTAATTTTAAAATAATAAATTGTTTTTATAGTGTGTGACTCAGTAAAAATGTTTCTGAAATATTCCTTTAACTATCTGAGGAGAGTGTCATTCCTCTTGCCTTTATAATTTAATTTTTAAATATCACCTGCTTTAACTTCTTGTCTCTTAGTTACCACTTTATAACTTGTATATTTACTTGATGGACTATCTTAGGCACTAATAATTGGCATTTAGCAGAAGCTTGTTAAATTATCAACAATCACAAACCATGCCTTTCTAAATTCTAGCAAAATATTACAATCTGGTTTAATAATTCTAGCAATAATAAGTTCTGGTTTTGAATTGTTTTTAATTTATGTTTCCTTTTATGTCTCAAGAGGAGGTGCCTTTGTCCATAATGACAGTGCTTTGGACAATTCCTAGATCCATGCTTAGGGATTGTCCCTGGTGGTTCTAAGCTGATCATATGATGCCTGGGATTGAACAACAGGCTCTCCCATTTTACGCATGAACTCTGTCAAGTGAACTATCTGTATGGCACCACAAATTGATTTCATTTAAAATGAATCATTTTCTGAAATCTGTAAAACACATCTGAAAATATTCCATACCTATTACAATGTAAGTGTTCCTTAGCATTGCCAGGAATAACTCCTGATTAGAATGCCATGTATGTCATAATGTATGTCAGAAAAAGAAAAAAAAACAAATAACAAAAAACCACATTAACCTAAGCTTATGCAGATCAAATCAATAAAGTACAAAGTTAACATGACTTTATAGTATTATGTTATATGCTTCGAAAATACAAATTTTAAAAATTTCTTAACAATTGAGAACATGAAATACTCTCACTGTTAATAATATTTGGTTTGGGACATAGAAATATAATGTAAATCAATGCTCAACTGATAATTTTTAAAGACAAAGTAAAGTTGCAAAATTTAATTGGACTCTTCAAAAACAAAATTGTACACAAAAAGGAAATTTCTACTAATTATTTATACTCAGGTATTAGAGAATATTCAAACTTTACTAGTGGCATTTATATTAAATTTAAAATAAAGAAGAAACAAATCAAATGCTACTACTATCAATATTTTATAATTGACATTTATAGAGCTTTAAATAAATGAGCATGACTTTCGAGGTTTATGGTGTAAATTTTATAAGAATGCTTGTAAATCACCCTGTTCTTGCTGTCAAAGAGCATGCTGCCATGTAGGTCTTGTCTGTTCTGAGTGAGGTACCCTGTTAATGACCCTGGAGTGTGTTGGTGACAGATGTAATATTTTTGTCACAATTACCTTTGTGAATTCTACAAAATCATTGAAAGCATGAAACTGTATGCTATTTTGCAATTTAAATTTTTTTCCTGTTGTTCTATTCCCAGTGTGTTTTTAGACCAAAATTTCAAATAATCAATTTATTGAAACACACAGTAATACCACAAGAGAAAACATTCAATTTTACTTGTTACTTTGCTATATGTAAAGCACACCACTTAGTCATTTATAGTATAAAATTTAACATGGCATACTATGAAAATACATGCTTATTTGCTAATATTTTATCTGTTTCACATGTAAAAGTCTGTTTTGATGAGGATCTGGATATGACTGTCACATAATTTTAGGTAGAGAGAAAGCAATAAAAAATAATGAGTAAACCATCAATTAAGATAGTTTACTTCTTTCAGAATTCACAAACTTTTTGTAATTGGTGTCATAATCAATTTAATGGGATACTAGAAGCAAAATTAAATGATATCATAGGGATATATGAATTGTCACAATATAAAAGAAAATAAAATATTCTAAAATGTAAACTGAACAGGAGTATTTTAACAAAAGTAAATAATGCAAACTCCTTTGCTGAAAACAAGAGTGAACAGGTTTATGATAAATAATTAATTTTATCTAGACTGAAACATAAAGCTAGTCCCAGTTTATAATGCAATTTTTCACATTTAGTTGCCTGTTATCATATAATTGGATCTCAAATAACTCTAAAATCACTCTATGAATTACTACACTATCTATGAGTTATAACACTATTGCATGATGAGAGGACTTTCGAGGAAATGAAAGACAAAAGCGGAACATACTTTTGTTGCTAATAATTAAAATGGAGGAGATCATACACTGACCTCTTTCTGAAAAACAACTGCCTCTGTAAAACCTAAATCAAAGGAGTTATCAAGTGGACTGAGGCAATAGTACAGTAGGTGTGATGCTTGCTTTGCTGACACAGGTTTGATTCTTTGCACCACATTTTCCCACTGAGTCAATTATGAATAATCCCTGAGCATAGAGCCCAGAGTTAGTCCTAAGAACTGCTGTGTCTGCCCCGATCATAAGTCTTCCTCTAAAACAAGTAAACAGATCAAAAGCATAATTACTATGTATTAAAACAAAATACAAGTTTATCAATGGTATGTTTTATGAATTTCAGAAAGTATTTATATAAGTTTTCATTGCCATAAAAATATAGATTGCCAATTCAGATCAAAAGCATAATTACTTTGTATTAAAACAAAATACAAGTTTATCAATGGTATGTTTTATGAATTTCAGAAAGTATTTATATAAGTTTTCATTGCCATAAAAATATAGATTGCCAATTTTTTTCTCCTCAAGTCATGTGAAGAAGATATTCATTTTTGTTGTTGTTTTTGATAGTATGGACATAAAAATGCTTCAATCTCTATCAAATATTAGAAGAGAAACTTGGCTCATATTTCTATGGATTGAGTAAAACCACTCAAATATTTGACTTTAATAATGAGTTACCTGAAGCTTACCAAGTTATAGAACTGAAGATGTATTAATTTTCCTTTTTGTTATCTAGTATAGTAGGTTCAAAGACATGTTACTTTTTATTTAATCCTTCTGTAGTAATATTCTGTGATGCAGAAAATATATAAATTATTTTCCACAGTCAAATTCCCTATCACTGAACTATGCCCTTGAACAATTATTTCCTAAAGAAATCAATTTTCTAAAGGAATAAATCTCTAATTAACATTTTAGGGTTTCTCACATAAATAAGTATAAATATATGTATTACACAAACATATACATACACACACACACACACACACAAGCTTGCTGCCCTGCATTTGAACACAGGTTAAAAAAACACACACACAAGGGAAACAAACCTGTGTATTTCATCTTTATTTGAAGTGCAGATGGAGTTAGCAGAGTGAGAAGAAACAAGAGGAAGGTCGGGTATCCCAGGGTTTGTGGATGAAAGAATACTACTGACTGTGTTAGAATCTAAGTTTAGAACCAAGTTTGATTGAGAATTAACTGATTATTCTGCTTTTGTAACTTAGCTTTGCTATAAACCTAAGTGTAGCCATTGTAGGCTCAGTGTGTGTGAAACCAGAACTAGGCCTAAGATAAAATTTCTGGAACCTGAACTTGTGAAGACATATCACATACCCTGAAAAACCATAGATCCAGATGGTCTCAGAAGAACATAGGAACTGAACACTGCACCTTGGGTCTGTAAAGATAAAATTTCCTTGAATTAAACTTTCAGCCAAACCTGCACATTTGTCTGATACAGTATATTAAGAGCCTACCGTTTTAAAGGCCAATTAAGATTATGTGGATACCCCCTAGACTCCCTATAAAAAAATGACTTACAAGCTACTGTCAGGATCTCCATTCTCCCAAGGATGGATGACCCAAATATAATGGAATAAAACTCCTATGCCTTTTTGAATTACTACTTGTCTCCTATGGTCTTTGTGGAGTGGATTCGAGTCTGGAGCTAACAACTGGTACTGTGTAGGAAGATGGGACATGAGGTTTAAAGAGCCAGAAATTTTTCTTACAACACAGGCATGTAAACTACTATAATCTCAATAACAATTATTTAAAACAACAGGCAAATATAATATTTTAAGACACAATGAAAACCATTATTTGGAATATAAATTCTCAAGTTTTTCAAATGTATAATATATACAAATGTGTATAATTTTCACATGTAAAATGATTAACATTTCAGAAAAAAATCAGAGACTACAAAGTTACACATTAGTGAAAACAGAAGGTCAAGGCTATGAAATAATAAAATTATATGAGGTTAGCCAGCAACCTCATGTTTTATAAGTTAAATCAATTATGAGGACAATACGTTTGAGGTGTTTTTGGGTCACACCGAACAATGCCCAGGGGTTACTCCTGGCTCTATTCTCAGAAATCACTCCTGACAGACTCAAGGGACCATATGGGATCCCTGGATTTGAACCAGCGTCCTTCTGCATGCAAGGCAAATGCTTTATCTCCATGCTATCTCTCCAGCCCTTGATTTGAGGTATTTTTAATACCTGAAAATATTTGCAGTTAGTAGATTCTCAGGAAAAAAATTGGATAGACATTTCAAGAAAGTAAAATTGAGATCATCTAGGCACAGTAAAAAAGATAACTATGAATGGAATTATTTTGAAGTTTGTAGGATGAAGTATTGGAGATAGAGCATTTCTAGTTAGAACATTCCTTCTTTTTATTTCTCAGGTGCCCAGAAATACGCTTTCCTGTCTGATATATATTTAAGAGACAGACATGTAAACTTATGATACCAAATGCTTTAAAATTTAGGTGGTGGTTGTACATAATTTTTCTTTTGACTGCATCTAGTATTTCTCAGGAATAACGCTTGGCTCTATATTTGAGGGTCAATCCTGGAATAACTCAGAGGACTATATGAGGTTCTAAGGATAGAATGGGGCAGCCATATGCAAGGTAAGTTCTCCAACTGCTGTACTAGTACTCTGACTCCTATAAGGGTTTATTTTCATTCTACAGTTTCCTTTGTTTCTTTCATGTCATGCATGAGTGAGATTATGTGGAGTTTGTATTTTTCTTATTTATTTTTTAATAAATTTTATTGTGATCAAAGTGATTTAGAAGTCTTTTACAGTAATATTTAAGATACAGAGTGACATAGAATTAGGGCTATTCCCACCACCAGTGTTGTCCTCCCTTCAAACCTGTTCCCAGCTGCATCTCATATCACCCTTCTTTGTCCCTTGGATTTCTATTGTGAGAGGTCTCCTTTGTAGAGAGCTTACAGTAGATTGGGTATCGATTCTGTTGTCATTGACTTTCGGTTTGATGCTTAAGTCGAACATTTTTTTTATTTACACTCAATGTTCATATGACTCTTTGTACATTTTTGAAACTTACTTTAAAATACTCTTAGTGTAGGGTCGGAGCAGTGCTGCAGTGGTATGGTGTTTGCCTTGCATGTGGCTCAACTATGACAAACCACTTTCAGTGCCCTAGTATCTCATATGGTCCTCCAAGCCAGGAGCGATTTCTGAGCACATAGCAGGAGTAAACCCCTGAACGTCAAGGGTGTGACCCCAAACAAATAACAAAAAACTACTCTTAGTGTATTGTGAAAGAAAACGTATTTTTTCCCACCCCTCAAAAGAAAACATTTTAAAGTAGCATAATGTCTAGTAAACTTCTGCATAGCACAAAAAGTAAATTAGTTTTTCTTTCCCCAATCTTCTAGAAGGTAAAAGGACACTCTTTTTTTTCCAGGGCTTTTTTTTTTTTAATCATGCCTGGAAATAATCAGGAGTTGCATTTAAGAATTACCGCTGGTAGAACTAGGAGTATCACATGGAATATCAGGAACTGAGCTCAGTCCAACCACATGCAAAGCAAATGCCTTTCTTTCTGTACTATCTCTCTAGCCTCAAAAAGACAAATTTTTTAAGTGCATTCAGATGGGGAATGGGAGATGGCAATAAAAAATATAAACTTGGCTAATTTTATTGGGTAAACACACAGATAGTGAGCTTCAATATAAGTTTCCTGGCTTCTCCAATAGAGAATTCAAAGCAAAGCACTATATTCTGCCTGGTCTTTTCAGAAAATTCTCTGTATGGTACACTACAGGCTTTTCTTTCTTTTTTCTTGATCTCTAATTCTCATTTCATCCTTTAAACATTCATTCATAGCCTATAAATTCATCGTTTAACAGTGAGCCTTCAAAAACCTAAATCCCCCTCTCTTTGCCCCCCAAATTCAAGATTACCAACTCAAACTTACTCTCTTTCTCTTTACTCTGTCTCCAAAGTGCTTATAATGTGCAGGTCAGCAAGCAATGAACCATTTATATTTCAGAGTTACCCAGTGGGACTTGAAGAATGGCATGCTGCAAGCAAAAATAAGAAACAAAGGACCAAACTGGCCACAATATTGATTATTGATAGGCTGAAATAAGCACAACATGCACTAATCTAGTTGTTGCTGTGAAGTTGGTTCTGAGGTGTGATTAACATTTATAGTCAGTTGACTTTAAGTAAAGCAGATTATCTTCCTTAATGTGAGTTGGCTTTATTCAATCAATCAAAGGGCTTAAGAGCAAAGACAGATTTCCCCAAAGAGAAGAAAATCAGACTCAAATCTCAACATAAAAATTCTGCCTAAGTTCTTATCTGCTGCTCTACTCTGTAGGATGCCAAACTATAGGTTAAAGATTACTTCTTACCTGCATTTCCAGCCTGCTGTTTTCTCATTAGGTTTCAGATTTACCAGAACTTACATTGTTGTAAAGATAAATCTCTCTTTCTCACTCCCTCATTTCTAATCTCCATTTCTAGAATAATCACCCACTCACTGTATGCAGGTATGCGTCTGTGTTAAAGAAATACCTCAAAATTAAGAATATTGTTTTTTGTTATACTAAAGTTCTAATTTTTGGTACGTGAGATATAATGCAGAGTCTATGATGCTTGCCTTGCACCCTTTGACCTCCATTCTATCCACAACACTGAACATGATTCCCTAAATACCGCCAGAATTATCCTTAAGCACAGTGTCAAGAATAAGCCTTAAATTCTGTTAGATGTGTACTAAACTGTCCTTCCTAAATAAGGAAAAAGAAAAAAAAA
>PVKC010045297.1:0-11448 GCA_004027635.1 Crocidura indochinensis | reverse complement strand
GGGGACCATATGGGGCACCGGATTCGAACCGATGACCTTTTGCATGAAAGGCAAAAATACCTTACCTCCATGCTATCTCAGGGCCCCTTGTTTGTTTATTTTTGTTTGGACCATACCTCAGTGATGCTCTGGACTCCTAGCTCTGCCTCAGAAATCACAGGAGCCAGAGAGATAGCATGGAGGTAGGACGTTTGCCTTACATGCAGAAAGATGGTGGTTCTAATCCCGGCATCCCATATGGTCCTCCGACCCTGCCAGGAGAGATTTCTGAGCCAGGAGTAGCCCCTGAACTCTGCAGGGTGTGACCCCCCCCCAAAAAAAAAAAAAAAGCAAGCAAACAAACAAACAAAAAAGAAATCACTCCTGGCAGTACTTGGAGATCATATGAGATTACCAGTGATCAAACTGGGTTAGGCAGGTGTACAAGGCAAGTTACTTTACTCACTGTACTATATCTCCAGCCCTGAAAATATTTTTTGTTATCTGGCATTTTGCAATTTACCTATCCTACATGATCACATTCATTTTCACAATACTGTGGAATCATTATATCTACTTGTCCATTAGGAAAATTGGGCCCAGAGAGGCCAAGAAATTGACCTAAGTCACCCAGCGAACAGTCGCTAAGATGGAGCACAGCACAGGTCTCCTGACTCCAAGGCCAATGCTCATTGCTCAGATTAGAAACCATCTGGCACTAGGGAAGATGTCCATGAGCCCAAAACTAGCCAAGAGAAACTGGAGGCCTGCCAGGTCAGGGGGTCATCAATTACTCCCTCCCTCTGGGTAGGGAACCTTTGGGGACAGAGGTCTGCTTCCCGTTCTCTCAGCCCTGCAACCCTAACACCTCTTCAGAGCAGGAAACTCATCCTTGTCACAAAGCTCTGGCCCTCCCTGCCCCCTCTCCCCCTACACCCCAGGCCACTCCCCTCCCTAGCTGCCTGGAGGGTCCTGCTAAAAGCATCCGCTTGTCAGTGTAAATCTGCAGAGTTCAGACCAGCAGCTGGAGATGGATGGGCAGGAAGCAGTAACAATGGATGAAAGACCCTCTGTGCCCAGGTGGATGGGGGAGGGAGCGGCAGGAAGCATCTAGACCTCCCTCCTATGGGGGCCAAGAGTGGCTGGCTGGAGGCCTGGGATACCAGAACCTGCGGGGTTTATTTGGATTCCCCAAGGATCTAAGCTGGGGAGCCCCCTCACAAACATAAGACCAGCTTCTCTCCATGGGGTATTAGGTCCGGGATGTATGTGACAAGAATGTTACTTTCCTGCACTTCTGTTTGTCCCAGGACCTAGCACAGGGCCAGTTACACGGTGCTTGTTTGTTGAAGGAATTGAAACCTGGCACTTCTAAATACTAAAAAATTATGTGGATTTTTTTTAAAGCCTCCACACCTATCTCATACAGCTCCCTCTACCTAGTGTGGCCTTCCTTCTACCCTTTGCAAGGTCAATGTCCTCTTTCTTATCTTTTTGCTGAAGCTCAATCAAACTCTTCTAGGAAGATTTGAGAAACACTTTGACCCCTTGACTAAGGTAAATCTTTCTCTAAGTTCTTCCAGCTCAGTACCCTTTTGATTTCCTTCATAGCATTTGCCATTATTAGAAATTTCACTTTGTATATTTAATTGAGGGGGGCACCCAACCACTGCATCGGAGATCCACTGGCTAATTTGAGCAAGGAGGTTGAACTGTCATTTCAATACAGATACCCGAGGATATAATGCCACTTGGTCCTGGTGTGTTTGGGATAGTACCCCGGGTTACCTAAAGTTAGGTAAGGGGACACTGGTGGTCTTCAGGGCAGACCCTGATGGTGCTTAGGGGCTTCCAGAGCTGGTTAGCATCTCTAATCCAGAAATGCTTAGAGAAACCACATGGTGCTGGGAACAAGTTTGGGATAATTTTTTTTATTTCATCTCCCCTACCAGAATGTAAACCTCAAAAGGCTGCTTATTCATTGTTGTACCTGAAGGTTCTCCATAAATAGTTGTTAAAGAGATAAAGAGATAAACAGATGAATCTTGGCACTGGTGTCTGTGCTGTCTACTTCCTTGAAGGGAATCAGAGCGAATCTCACTGAGGATTATAAAACTCCAGCAGACAAGTGGCTAGTTCCTGGGTCAGTGAGGACTGTAAATCATTTTAGGGTTCTGCTTCCCCCACAAGTTTTTGAGGTTCATCAAAACCTTGCTGTCACCGGATGTTGACAGGAGACTCTGCTTGATGGCATCTAGCATGCTCCTACAGGCAACCTGGTTCCATCAAATCTAGCCACTCCCAGAAGGGAAATCAGAGTCCAGAAATGCCGATGTCACACACCTGAGTCCAGAGTTTTACCATGGGGAGCTCACAGTTGCTGCAGCTTCTTGAACTGAGATTCCTCATTCATTTCACCAGTAAAATGGTTAATATTGAACACTTACTATGTCTCTGGCCCTGAGTTGAGAACTGGACTTAGAGCAGTAACTAAAATCTTAATGACTTCAAAAGCATGTCCCTTGCCGGCCAGAGTGAGGGCTTAGTGTGCAGAGTGGAAGGAGCTACAGACTCAGGAGATGTGAGAGAGTCTGGAGGAGAGAACTATCACTGTGATGGCAACTTAGCTTGAAAGGAGGATTGGGAGGGATATGGGGAGTAGGAAGGGGAGTTTGATCCTGTTTTTGTTTTTTTTTTTTTTTTTTTTGGTTTTTGGGTCATACCCGGCAGTGCTCAGGGGTTACTCCTGGCTCCATGCTCAGAAATTACTCCTGGCAGTCATGGGGGACCACATGGGGCACCGGGATTCGAACCGATGACCTTTTGCATGAAAGGCAAACGCCTTACCTCCATGCTATCTCCCGGGCCCCTTGATCCTGTTTTTATACCTACTTCAGTCAGCCAGGATTGTTAACAGTGTCCAGAAATGCTGGACCCAAAAGTGTAGAGCCCTTAGTGTGGGACCCAGGTAACAAAAAAGCCAGACCAACCACTCATTTATTGAGGAACCTCAGTTATTGCCTGCTCTGTGCCAGATCTGGGGTCTGCCCTGGATAAAGATAAAGAAGCGCAGTTCCTCCCTTAGGAGTTCTCAAGGGATACTCAGCCATGCAGACAGGCCATTAAAGCTCTGAACACTGCCCACCTCAAAGCACTGCAGATTATCGAGAAAAGCTGATCCGTCTCCGCCAGCAACATCAGAGTCATCCAGATCAGCAGAAGTCAGACAGACCTGTGTCTGGCTCAAATCAATCTTGAGGGGAACACATGACCATAAGCAAGTGATTTACCATCTTCCCCCCTTCCCTTCTCTTTGTTGTTGCTGTGTGGTGGTCCACTATCACACTCCTGGCTGCTGTATTTATTAGCTGGGGTCACACACTTTCGTTGCAGTGTTTGCACACGGACTCCTGGGGGTGGGGGTCTCACATACTTCAGTTGTGTTCACACATATTCTGGCTGCGATACCCACCAGCCATCACATGTGTGCTCGTTAGAGTTGATGGGTGTGTTATTTTTAGTGCTTGCCATGGTGAACCTTTGTTTTGGTGCTTACACATACCTTTGGTGTGTGCCAAAGATAGTACCCTGTGTGGGTCTCCCAGATAGTAGAACCACTGGGCCTGCACTTAGCACAGGTGGGTAGTATCAGAGGTGGAACTCATGACCTCAGGCTTGCAAGGCAGGCACTTTTAGGACTCAGGGCTCTGACTTGACATGTTGACTCTGCTGAAATTTGTATTAAGACACATCACTCTGAGCCACTAGTGGTATGTATGTGATTCTGTTAACATACTAATATTTTGTTGTTGTTGTTGTTGTTAGGTCACACCTGGCTGTGCCCACGGTTTACTCCTAGCTCTTAATTTAAGGATCATTTCTGGCAGGGTTTGAGAGACCATTTGGGGTACTGGGGAATCAAAACTAAGTCAGTTGCATACAAGGCAAGCTCCTACCCTCTGTAGTATCTCTCCGGCCTCTGTTTTAGTACATTATTTCTTTTTCTTTTTTTGTTTTGGGGGCCATACCCAGTGACAGGGGTTTCTCCTGGCTATGCACTCAGAAATCGCTCCTAGCTTGGGGGACCATATGGGACGCTGGGGGAAATCGAACCACAGTCTGTCCTAGGCTAGCACAAGCAAGGCAGATGCCTTACCCCTTGCGCCACCATTCCAACCCCTTATTTTTCTTTTGAGCCACATGCAGTGGTGCTCAGAGCTTACTCCTGGTTCTGTGGTCATAAATCACATCTGGTGGTACTTAGGGACCATATAGGGTGCCAGGGATCAAACCTGGGTCAGCTTCTTGCAAAGCAAACACCCTGCCTGCTACACTATCACTCCAGTCCCTATCCCCTATTTTAATATATTTGAGCCTCAGTTTCCTCAAATGTTTTATTTTAGTTTTTTTTTTTTTTTAGTTTTTGAGCTACACCTGGTGGCACTTGGGGTTACTCCTGCTTTGTGCGCAGAAATCACTCCTGGCAGGCTTGGGGGACCCTATGAGATGCTGGGGATTCAACCCAGGACAGCTGTATGCAAGGCAAATGCCCTCTCCACTGTGCTATTGCTCTGGCCCCTCAGTTTTCTCATATGTAAAAGGAAGATAATAGGACTATCTGTTTATTTGTTGCTGTGAAAGTTGAGGAAATAAGCTACAAAGGTTGTTTCGGGTTTTTGAGTTTTCTTTTGCAGTACTGAGATCAGACCCAAGGTCTCACACATACAAGGCACATACGGTAGTTCTGAACTATCTCTCCATCCCAGGCTACAAAACTGAGAGACCTAAACACAGCCTGAGGTAACAGGAAGTCTGTGTCCTCCAGGACCCACATTGTCCTCCCAAATTCCCAGCACAGAGCAAATCGTCTTTCTCCAAAGTTACTTCCTGTCAGTGTTTCTACCTCCTTGCTCTGTGCAAGGACTCTCCCTGGGTTCTGTGGATACTAGGAGCAGTGGTGATTACCAGAGAAGAAGTGGGCATGACAGGATTCTTCAGCCTTCCCCATCAATGTACCCATAGGCTGAGGGAGGGAACAACAGCTTCATCCCCCAGGATCACTGTGTCCACTTAAACTGGTCCTGACTCAGGCCCACACCTGTACTGTCCTCAGGCAGCTGTGCCGCTGGAAAGAGGAAACAGGGTGGGGGGCCACAGTTAGTAGGAGCAGGGGAGGGGTCAGGGAGGGGTTCCTGCCGGCCGATGGCTGCAGCTTCCACTCTGGCCGGAAACAGAGACATACTAGCCCACAGAGGGAGGGCCAGGCTTGGAAATGCCCCTGTGTGACTATGGCCCCAGCAGGAAGGATTACTATGTAAAGCACCGGGACATCTCACGCTCCACAGCCCTGAGTAGAGGCTCTGGAGCACTTGCTGGCTCCAGGAAGTGCTTTGCATATCTTTATGATCTCATTGGACTCTCCCAGCTCCCCAGAATGTTCAATAGTGATTCAACCCATCTTACAGATAAGACAGATGAGGAACTTGAGGTTCAGAAGCAACTCAAATCCCAATCTATTAGGCAAAGTAGATCTTCCTCCAAACTCCCACCCACTCCCAGCTCAAATAACTTTTTTCAGGGTCTCGGTGATAGTTCCATGGGTGAAAGCACCAGGTTTGATTCCCAGTGCCTCATGGTTATCAGGAATGATCCTTGTTAGGATGGATGGTACATCGGGTGGTAGAGTGCTTCCTTGCAGTGTGGGTGGCACGGGTTTGATCCCTGGCACCCCATATGGTTCCCTGAGCAAGTAAGGCGTCCCTTCTTTTCACTCTAGGAGTGAGCTAGGGATGATGGTTCAATGGGCTGAGCACATGCTCTATAATATTCAGGAAGTCTGGCTTCTTCCATCAGTATTACATGACCCCCCCCCCCCAGCAATGGCTAGGAACTATCCCTGTCTACCAAGTGGGGAATAGTCCCTGTACATTGCCAACTGTGTACCCAAACAGCTCAAAAGCCACTCTGGAAAACAATCCTGTAATGTCCCCTGTTGCACTGGAGGTACAGTGCAGAATCCATTGTACATAGGGCCTTTCTCGCCTCTCTGGCTTCTCTTTCCACCTTGGAGGGGACATGTCAGGGCAGCACCCTGGCTGGCCTCAAGGGGGGTTAGATAGCACCTCTGCCCTGTGGTGAGGACTGAGGATTGATGACTGGCCCAGGCAAATGTTTGAAAGACCTTCCTGCCTGGTTCCAAGTACTGAGCCAAATGCTGGGGAAGACTATTGGTGTGAAAGGTTCTTGACTTTCAGCCAGATTGAGGCCAAGGATTTATGGTGAGCCAGGCATGGTCATCAGTGCTACTGGAACTCATGGATCCCTGGTTCTGTAAGAAACTGGATGAGAGGGGCCCGGGAGATAGCATGGAGGTAAGGCGCTTGCCTTTCATGCAAAAGGCCATCGGTTCGAATCCCGGTGCCCCATATGGTCCCCCGTGCCTGCCAGGAGCAATTTCTGAGCATGGAGCCAGGAGTAACCCCTGAGCACTGCCGGGTGTGACCCCCCCCCCCAAAAAAAAACCAGAAAAAAAAAAAAAAAGAAACTGGATGAGAAATGGGAGAAGCTTAAGAATTGATGGGTGGGGCTGGAAAGATATCGTGAGGTAAGGCATTTGCCTTGCATGGAGAAGGTTGGTGGTTCGAATTCCGGCATCCCAGATGGTCTCCTGAGCCTGCCAGGAGAAATTTCTGAGCATAGAGCTCGGAGTAACCCCTGAGTGCTGCCGGGTGTGACCCAAAAATCAAAATAAGAAGAAGGAGAAGGGGAAGGAGAAGTAGGAGGAGGAGGAGGAGAAGAAGAAGGAGAAGGAGAAGAAGAAGAAGAAGAAGAACAACAACAACAACAACAACAACTGCTGGTGTATGAAAAGGTGTTAACTGCTGGTGTATGAAAAGGTGTTAACTGCTGTAGAAAACAGTATGGCAATTCTTAAAATACTTGAAAATGGATATACTCTGTGATCCAGCAGTTCCTCTTCTGGGTATATTTCTAAACAAATGAAAAGCAGGGACTCAAGAGATACTTGTCCACCAATATTCATAGCAGCGTTACTCACAATAGCTAAAATAATAGCTAAAAATATTGATTGCTAGATGAATGGAGATAGAAACATGGCATATTTATTTAACATTATTCTCCTGAACAAGGAAGTTCTGATATGTGCTAAAATATAAGTGAACTTTGAATAGTTTATGTTAAGTGAAATAAGTCAATCACTTAAAGGTAAATACTACATGATTCCACGTATATTAGTGCTTAGAATATGTGGTCAGAACTAGAGCAATAGCACAGTGGTTAGGGTGTTTGCCTTGCATACTCCCTGCATCCTATAGAGTCCCTGAGCCCACCCATCCTATAGGGTTTCTGAGCCCACCGGGAATGGTCCCTGTGTGTAGAACTGGGAATAAGCCCTGAGCACTGTCAGTTGTAGCCTAAAAACAAAAACAAAGGAACAGAAGGAACATGATCAGATTAAACGATTCAAAGAAAAATGCAAGTTGCCGGGTTTGGCTGAAAGGGAAATGGAGTTACTGAAGAAGGGGTGTAGAGTTTTAGTTTTACAAGATGAAAGGGTCGGGGCCAGAGAGATAGCATGGAGGTAAGGAGTTTGCCTTTCATGCAGAAGGATGGTAATTCAAATCCCGGTGTCCCTTATGGTCCTCTGAGCCTGACAGGAGCAATTTCTGATCAAAGTGCCAGGAGCAACCCCTGAGCACTGCCGGGTGTGATCTAACAACAACAACAAAAAGATGAAAGGGTCTCCACAGATGAGAGAGTGGTACAAAAGTAGCCTATTATGAATATCTTTATTTTTATTTTCTTTTAATTTTGGGCCACATCTGGTGATGTTCAGGAATCACCCATGGGGAACTGAAGGACCTTTAGGGATGTGCAGGATTGAACCTGGTAGGCTGTATGCTAGACAAGCGTTCCACTTGCTATACTATTTCTCTGGCTTAATATTATGAAAGTCTTCAATATCACTACACAATCCATTTAAAAATGGTTATGGTGTCATTTTATATTTGTGTATTTAACCACAATTTTAATAAAGAGAGGGAAGTACCAAAGAAACCATCTAGAGTGATGTCTTTCTCATCTCTACCAGTCTGGAAGAAGGTGTGTCCACTGTATTAAAAAGAAGTGGGGGGCGGAGTGATAACACAGCAGTAGGGTGTTTGCCTTGCATGTGTTGACCAGGATGAGCCCGGTTCAGTTCCTGGCATCCCATATGGTCCCCCAAGCCTGCCAAGGGCAATTTCTTAGCGCATAGCCAGGAGCAAGTAACCTCTGAGCGCAGGCAGGTATGGCCCAAAAACCAAATTAAAAAAAAAAAAAACTGGGGCTGCATAGATAGCACAGGAGTAGGGCATTTGCCACAATTGTACCCAGCCAATCCAGGACGGACCTGGGTTCAATTCCCAGCATTCCATATGGTCCCCCAAGCCTGTCAGGAGCGATTGCTGAGTAACCCTTGAGCACCACCGGGTGTGGCCCCAAAACTAAAGAATTACCGTAAATTAAATTAAATTTAAAAAAGCAACTGAGGGGGCCCGGGAGATAGCATGGAGGTAAGGCGTTTGCCTTTCATGCAAAAGGTCATCGGTTCGAATCCCGGTGCCCCATATATGGTCCCCCGTGCCTGCCAGGAGCAATTTCTGAGCATGGAGCCAGGAGTAACCCCTGAGAGCTGCTGGGTGTGACCCAAAAACCAAAAAAAAAAAAGCAACTGAGGTCCAAAAGGGAGTCAGGGTCAGGCAGGCTCTGGAACCAACCTCTCATCTTTTGCTGACCTGTGCCCAGGCCTGGAGGACAGAGAATAAAGGTGTGGGAGAGGGATCCTGTGTGAGTATTGGGGGAGGGGGCACTTGGGTTGTTAGAGAACTTGAGTGGAGACCTAGGGCAGGATAGTTCTGGAACTTGGGGACCATGTGGATGCAGTGAGAGAAGGAGAACTGGGGTGCAGTCAAACAGGAAAGTAGGAAAGCCTGGACTGGATCCTTCCTTCCCAGCAGCCACTTCCCAGATGGAGAAACTGAGGCCCTGTGCCTCACTCAGGCCTCTAGCATTCAATAGGTAGATGAAAGTTTAAGGAAGAGGGGCCGGAGAGATAGCACAACGGTGGCGGTTGCCTTGCAAGCAGCCAATCCAGGACCTAAGGTGGTTGGTTCGAATCCCAGCGTCCCATATGGTCCCCATGCCTGCTGGGAGCTATTTCTGAGCAGATAGCCAGGAGTAACCTCTGAGCACCACTGGGTGTGGCCCAAAAACTGGAAGAAAAAAAAAAAAAAAGAAAGAAAGCTTAAGTAAGAAATGAATCAGAGAGATAGCATGGAGGTGGGGCATTTGCCTTGCATGCAGAAGAGCGATTTCTGAGTGTAAAGACAAAAAGAAAAAAAAAACAAAAACAAAAAAAAAAAAAAGAAGGGAAGAAATAAGAGACCCATTGTTGGGGCCAAAGCAATAGTACAGTGGGTAGTTTGCCTTTTAGGTGGCTGACCTGAGCTCAATCCCTGGCATCTTCATATGGTCCCTTGAGCCTGCCAAGAGTAATTTCTGAACAGAGAGCCAGGAGTAACCTCTGAGCACCACAAAATGTGGCTCAAAAACAAAAACGACCCCTGAACCTGCCAGGACCGATTTCTGAGTGTGGAGCCAGGAGTAACCCCTGAGAGAGGCTGGTTGTAACCCAAAAACCAAACACAAGACCCAGTGTTCCTTCTAGGACCACATCAACACCTCACACCTTCACCTTCTGCCCCTGCCTCCCTCCACCCTGACCTGACCACCTGACTTACATACAAGTGGGGGCCTGCTCTGGTGGCCATGGCCGCTGGGCCACAATGGAGCTTTGGGCCTCTCAGCTGTGATGTCAGTAGGCCCTTCCTTCCTCCCACATCTGCTTGTAAAAGGTCATCTATTTTAAACACTCTCACCCTCACCCACTCAAAAGAGATGAATTTTTCTGACCTGTGTCAACAATTCAGTTTAATTTCAGTGTCCTGAATATCCAGAGCAATAGTATAGCGAGTAAGGCATTTGCCTAGCAAATAGTCAAAGTGAGCTCAATTCTGGCATCCCCTCTTAATACCACCAGGAGTAATTCCTGAGTACACAGCCAAGATTAACCCCTGAGCATTGCCAGGCATGACCATCACCTGAAAAAAAAGTCAATATTTAGTGTTCTCTTTCAGGGCTCTTACCAGCCCTGAACCACCAGAGTTCTAGGCGTCAGCAGGTCCCGCCTAAGTTGCGGGAACTTACTCTAACAACTTAGTTTCACACGTAACTGCTGGCATCATCTGCATGATAAACACTGCCTGAGGGCCCCAGGAATAGATGCTCCACTTCCTGGGGTTTATGATTTTTATGGTGGCAAACAGACAACAAATAGAATAACAAAATACTTTGTTTTGTTTTCTAGCCACAATTGGTAGTGCTCATTCAGAATTTACTCCTGGCTCTGCTTTCAGGGTTCACTTCTGATGGATCTTTGTGGAACCATCTGAGGTGTTGGGAATAGGACTGAGGTCAGCCAGATAGAATGGCAGGTACTATACTATCTCTTTGGCTCCATGCAGTTTTTGTTTGCTTGTTTGTTTTTGGGTCACACCTGGCAGCGCTCAGGGGTTACTCCTGGCTTTGCTCTCAGAAATCACTGCTGGCAGTGATTTCGGGGGACTATATGGGATGCTGGGAATGAAATCAGGTCCATCCTGGGCAGGCCTCATGTAAGGCAAAGACTCTACTGCTGTGCTATCTCTCTGGCCTGGCTCCATGCAGTATTTTCTTTTCTATTTTTTTTTTTTTGGTTTTTGGGTCACACCCGGCAGCGCTCAGGGGTTACTCCTGGCTCCATGCTCAGAAATTGCTCCTGGCAGGCACAGGGGACCATATGGGGCACCGGGATTCGAACCGATGACCTTTTGCGTGAAAGGCAAACGCCTTACCTCCATGCTATCTCCCGGGCCCCATATGACAACTTTCAATTTAAGATATGCCACACATGGGCCAGAGAGATGGCATGGAAGTAGGGTGTTTGCCTTGCATGCAGAAGGACGGAAATCCCGGCATCCCATATGGTCCCCTGAACCTGCCAGGAGCAATTTCTGAGTGTAGAGCCAGGAGTAACCCCTGAGCACAGCTGGATGTGACCCCCCAAAAAATATGCCATACAATGATTTGATACATGTATATATTGCAAAATGATATCCACTGTACTTTATGTTATTATCTATCATCTCACATAATTACAAGTTCTGGATTGTGTAATAAGAATTTTTTTCAGGGGGTCGGGCAGTGGCGCTGGAGGTAAGGTGCCTGCCTTGCCTTGTGCTAACCTAGGACAGACCGCCGTTCGATCCCCCGGTTCCCCATATGGTCCCCCCGTGCCTGCCAGGAGTGACTCCTGAGTGAATAGCCAGGAGTAACCCCTGAGCGTCGCTGGGTGTGGCCCAAAAACCAAAA
>PVKC010045296.1:0-11442 GCA_004027635.1 Crocidura indochinensis | reverse complement strand
GAACCGAGGTCCGTCCTAGGTTAGCACAGGCACCTTACCTCCAGCGCCACCGCCCGGCCCCCAAAAAATTATTTTAAAAATTATTAAAAATTATTTAAATAAAACCACAGACTTAGTTGATAAAAAAAATGAATATTCTTTCTCTTTCTTCTCTGCTCACCTGGCCAACAAGCACCTAAGACAGCTAATGCCCTGGGACCCCACCCTCGGTAAGGATCCGCCCAACACACGTGGGGCCCAACCTGCCTGGTGATTGGGAGCCCAGAGACTTATAAGGACGCCAACCATGCGGCCTACTCCTTTCTCTTTCTTCTCTGCTCACCTGGCCAACAAGCACCTAAGACTGCAAATGCTCCAAGCGAAGCTCCGCGGCCGCACTCGCCTTATAACCATTGAATTCCAATTCAGTACTTTGTACGAAATACCAGCAGGCGTGCACTCGGCCCTTCCCAACCTCTTTGCCACTGAGCTGCTACACCGAGGAAACCCTGAGCCACTAAAGACCAAAGCATCTCTGGGGACCAGCTTCCGCCTCTTCCACCGAGCTGCTAAGACCAAGGCACCACTAAGACCAAGGCGAATCCGGAGACCAGCTTCCTTGAGCACCCAGAGTCCTTAAAAACACACACACACACACAACAGCAGCCATGCGCTCAGCCTTTCCTCTGCATATGGGTGACTATCCTTCCACTGTAACCTTACCTTACCCTCTTTCTTTGTATCTTTGTTCTCATAACTAAAAATAAAAAAAATGAATATTTAATTCCACAACTTTTTTTGGGGGGGCAGGCAAATGTCAAACCACGGAATGGATCCCAATATCAAGAGAACTTTTAAAGATAATCCAAGTTCCCAAAGTATGGAGCTTCTTTCTGAGAAATATACCCCCAACAGTGACAATGTTCCCCCTCATGGCAATATTTTGAGCAGGTGACTAGCACTGTGCTCCTGAACTTCAAGGAGACATCAGGCCCAGAAGATAGGACTGAGAGGAATCCTGAGGCAAATATATCTCTAGATTCAATTCAGAAGCCCTAACTCCAGCAACCAGCATGGCCATCCCCCTATTTTCCTGCCACTCCTCTGCCAACAAAATACCATCAGTATCATCCCAGCCATGGTTCTCCAGCCATAGAAGCATTTTCCCCAAGGTGGCAACCAGGATGAAGCATAAGCAGATACCTTAAGATCAGTGGTCCTCAAACTACGGCCCACGGGCCACATAATGTATTTGTTCCCACTTTGTTTCTTCACTTCAACATAAGATATATGCAGTGTGCATAGGAATTTGTTCATAGTTTTGTTTTTACTATAGTCCGGCTTCCAACGATCTGAGGGACAGTGAACTGGCCTGCTTAAAAAGTTTGAGGACCCCTGCTTAAGACTTATGATGCTAAATTGGGATCATATTGCTGCTTTGCCATATTTGAATTCTCCAATGGAGGACAGAGAAGGCAGGTTCTATTGAACTGCTTAGAGTAGATTATTTTAAAAAATTTTAAATTATGTCAGTGGTTTGCAGAGTAACTTATAGTTGAGTTTCAGGCATAAAGTGTTTCAACATCAAACACATCACTAGTATCAACTTCCCTCCATCAATATTCCCTCTGAACCTACCCCTTGCCTGCCTTATTGATATGCACATTTTTTAAAGTTTTGTTGTAGTTTGGGTATCCTGATTATAATGTTGTTGGTTTCTGTAGTTTACAGAAATACCTCATCTCTCCACCACAGATAAGCCCTTAGTCCATGGCCCTCCCCTGTTAAAACCCTTCCACTTCATTTTATTTTCTCCTCAATTTCTTTCCGCTCTGTACATCTCAATTCTGTAATTATTGTCAAAGGTCATCTAGGTATATCCCTTGGATAGCATTCATTACTTTGTCTTCTTCAATATATCACAGACAAGTGAGATTACTTGGTATTTGTTCATCTTTTGACTTATTTAATGTTACATAATATCTTATAGTTCTTTCCAATTTGCAGTGGATCACATGATTTCATCATTTTTCATCATTCCCTGCACATGCACAATATTCCATTATATCTTTGAACACCTGGGTTGATTCCATATCTCAGTTATTGTGTTGAGTGCTGCAATGAATGATTATGTGCATATGTCTTTTTAAGTGAATGCCTGTGTCTTGGAGGTAGATCCCAAGGCGTAGAATTACTGGGTCATCTGGCAACTCTATTCTTACTTTTCTGAGCAATCTCCACTTTGTTTTCCAATTCCCACCAGCAATGGATGAGAGTGACTTTTTTTACCACATCTCTGCCAATGCAGCCACTTCTTTTTCTTCTTTTTTATTGAGGCCACATTAGCAGTGCTCAGGTTTTACTCTGTCTGGGAATCACTCTTGGTGGTACTCAGGAGATTATATAGGCACCATGGATTGAACTTGGGTTGGCCATGTGCAAGGTATGTACCTTGTGCATGTACTGTCACTCCAACCCCACATGATCATTTCATAACTAGAATTTGCATAATTTTCCTTTTGAATTTTAACCTTCTAGAAATCAGTAGACTGAGAGATGTTTGGGTGAAATGGAGACCAAAAATATTTGGAATCATAGATTAATTGCAGTCAGGAAATGATATTTACTGAAGACTTGGTGACTGACCCAGTCTCTCCTCTCAATTCTCAGACTCTGGGCAGGTATTAATATTTCCCCTATTACTGGGATCCTTCAGATTCATCTCTGACGCTAAGCAGAGAAAGGGAAAATTGCCTGGTGACATATAGGAATAAAAATCAAGTTTGTAAGGTCCCCAAGTGACTCAGAACTTCCTAAAGCTGGACATGAATCTGTTTTCTTCTGAACCCCACCCCATATGAGTCCAGTTCTTTCCTGCCCCTCCCCATATGAGTTAATTTCCTTCCAGACTACACTCTTCAGTGCTGATTGGCTCTTCCAAATCCCCCCTTATGTTCCCATGTCAGAGCCAAGTTTTCCACATAGTGCTTTCCTTGGAGACGATCTAAAGGGCCAGATCCCATGGAAGCAAGTTGGCATGGTGGGAATTATGGAGGCCTGCATGTTTATTGGGTTGGTTGGATTTGACTGGGAACTGATGGCCCTCCTGGAGTATGAGACTGGGCCCAAGGCAAGTTACCACTCAACTGACTGATTATAGGGTCAAATCTGCCTTCCACCTGTCTCCATTCTGCTTAACCTTTGAGCCTAACATTTAGGAGCTTTCTGGGAGGCAGAGAGTGAAAGACCTTCAGAGTAACTTGCCTATTCTTTGGCACTTAAAAAAGTAACAATCTCATGGACATTTCCCAATGCAAGTTAAAAAACAAAGCAGGGGTCTTAGAAAAACTTACAGAAAGTTATAGAACTAGATTCCAAAACCTAAAGCTCCCTTTTGTGAGTGCATAGACCTTCCTTAGTTTGCCTATGCTCAACACTTTGCCTCCCACACATGTAATGGGTTGTTCATCCCCCATCTTCATGGTTCAAGGTTCAAATCCTTTGAAAAGCTTTCTATCGGGCCCTAAATGGGGCTGGGTTTTGTTATTTTTCTCCTGCATACTGTCTTCAAGAGGCTCCAGGCAAGCTGTCATGGAAAAGTCTAAGCTAACATATCCCCTTCCCTTTCATACCAGTGTCCCATGTCCCTTGATAACCAAGATACTCTCCTCTGAGTAAAAAAAAATGCATCCCAAAGTAAGCACTCCTCAGAGTTACTCCACTTACTGTACAGACCCACATTCTAGAGATGCTAAAATGCAGGCTGCAGTCACAGCATAAGCTATACTTCCAATTTCAGCTAGACTGAACTACCTTCCACTTGGAAAATAGTATGTCCAGTCCATCATGTCAGTGCCAGAGGCAAAACCAAGAAGTTGGAAATAGCATATCCTAAAGCAAGTCTGACTCTCAGTTCTCTACCTGCAGAAATTTTCATTCTTTTCCTTCATCCTCCATGTCATGCAACCATCCTGTGCCTCTCTGAATGTGCTTCTTCCTCACTCAAGAATTGGAGGGTTCCTTGTGGTACACATTGATGTCCCCAAGGATGGAAGAAGTGCTTATCTCTTAGTAATATGGAATAGATACATCAGAAAGCACTGTGTTCCAGGACCCTGAGCTATGCCAACATCTATTTCGTAAACCAGAGTATCACAAATCCCATAGGGATAATGATCACAAAACACACCTTGGGTTCCAGGGCACCCAAAACAGCATTTGAGAGATGTTTGCTAACCAAGGTGCAACATCTCAGTTCCCAATACCCTATGGATGTAAAGGCTGAGAAATCCTGATCTTCTGTAGGTCTGTGAACATGGCCAGAACCCCTTAATTACATATCTTCTTATTTAAACTTGGAAATCTGGTTCTGGAGTTTGTGGCTTTTCTTTAAGAAGCAAACTTTCAGAAACTTCTGAGATTCCAGTAGCTATGGCTACTGGGTCCTGGCTCTGTTTTTCACTTGTGGGATTCTGAGGGACTCAGAAGTCCTTTCAGCATTACCATCCTGGTGAGTTCTTTTATAGGCTGCTTAGGCAAAGCCTGGGATACAGGCCACATCAGCAGCAGATGGGGCCTGCCTGGACCAGAAGGTAATGTGAAAGGCCACATCAGGAAATCAAGGCCTCCCTCATGAAATATGTTCCATTCAGCCATCACCCATCATAGTCCCCCAAAGACCACGCTGAGCCACTGATCCTGTCTTTAGGAATGAAGGGTTTAGATCAGAATTTAGTAAAATGATATGAGCTGACTCGAGAATTGCCCCCATGGCAAACTGCATGACTGTGTCCACTGAGAAAATGTTATCCTGTCCTCTGTCTTAGGACTCAATCACTCACTGCTCCAAACAATGCAAAATATTCCCCTGGGAACCAGGCTCAGTGACATGGGGGGTGGAAAGCAGACAGAGAAGCAGTTCCAAGAGGCTAGGACCCCTGTTGGGTGCTGCTCCCAGACTCTGAGATGCAGATTCAAGCTGCTCTCATTTCCCTGGGAACACAGGGGTGGACATGATTGAAATTTGCATTTAAATGGAATGGCTAAAGGAAAGGCCTGATGCGGAGAGAAATGAGAGTATCCATTTAGCTAAGAGGGAGGCCGAGCGTTATTCTATGCCATTAAGGTGTTTCCGAACTAGAATATGTTTAGAAATATTAGACTCAGTGGTGGCAGGCAGCTTGGAGTTGGCATGTGGAAATGATGCCATGATAAAGGCATCTAAGCCATCCCTCAGCTCACTGCCCATTCCAGTGCAAGCCAGCCCATTCTTGGCACAATGCAAGTTACCCACACTGCTTCCAGTCCCTTTTCAAATTACAGTCTATGCTAGGTCAATACACAATGTAGCATCACATGCCTTTGGTCGATGGGTACAAATCTATGAACCCAAACATAGTTTGGTAAGATCAAGAGTGATAATACAGAGTGTAACTCCTATTACTATATATCTATGCATGGATATACATATATACATTCAGAGGATGATGGAGAGCAGAGAACCAGGGGACTGAGATCTTCTTTTTTAGTTCAGATTGGGTCAAGCTGATTTTAATTTAGCACTCCTTTCAGAATAAAAAAAAAATATCAGCCAACACCCAGCTAAAATAGACCTTCTTTAAGTGAACAAGCAGAAAGTGCCTCCACTTGCTAAAATCCTCCAGTTGCTAACAATCTAATGTACCTGGATTGTTCCAGCATTTAGTGGCTGAGGTTGGTGGTGGTATCAATAATTTGGGGGGACATTACACTTTACAGACAACCTCAGGGCAAAGTTTCATTTTCTCCACTTGCACTTCTGCTTCCAGAACCAACAGGTAAGGATAATCTTGGATCAATTCCTGGGCCTGCTTGATGAACCTTAGGCATTGCCCCCAGCTGTGAGATGAAACAAAACTCTTTGTACCATGAAACAGAATGAAAGAAAAGAGCACATTGACCATCTAATCCTGGCTTAGTGCTTGCTTATTGCTTCAAAATTTGATTTTATATGCCAGAGAAGGAAATTCTGATAGTGTCCATAGATTGTTATCACTCATTGCTCTTGTCTAAGAGAACATGGTAGAAGCTTAAGGCATGCTCACTGATTTCTGTGTTATTTCCTCTGTGAGAGTTAGGGCCACTTCTGGTCACCATGATTCTCTTTGCCTCTGTAAATTAATGGGTATTAAGACTTTCTTAGGAGATATGAAAGATAATGGAAATGGTTGGTGCTAGGTACTATTGGCAACTTTGTTCTTCTATGAAACTACCTCTTTTATCCTACTACTCAGGAATGGTGCTCAAGCTGGCAAATTTTTCCTCTTGCCCATGCCCTTTGAGTTATAGCATTAAAAGTTGGTCTTCTTCTTCTCTATGATTGGCCATGCTGGCCCTTTGTGGGCCAAAATGTGCAGGTTATTTGATAAGGCAGGTTATGTGACAACCTGTGACAAGGCTGTGTCCTAGGAGTATATAGTGAAAAAAACTTCTGAGATTGATTTTTAAACCTAAGAACAAGAGTCTGAAGAGATAGCATAAGGCCTTTCCTGAAACTGACCCAAATTCAATTCTCAATACCCAGCCTTACCAGGGGTGATATCTTTGCAAAGAGCCAGGAGTTAGACCTAATTACTTCTGAATGTGTTCCCAAAACAAAGATAAATATAGATAAATCAATAAAACTAAGAACTTTAGAATTCTATTGCGTTAAATAATTGGGGATTTTCATCTGAACTTGAATGAGTTGATATTCAGTTTTTCCCAAAGAATGAAAACCTGAGAGGACTGAATCCATATCCAGATGACATAGAGGATAATTTGCATGAAGTTCTCCTGGAGGCTAGGGGACCAATAACATTGCCTAGAAAGTCATTGGAGTTTCAGGCTCTATATTTTATGTATGAGCAGACCTGCCACATCTTGTGTCTGAAGATTACACAGTCTTAGGGCTACACAAAGATGAAAGATTTACAGGCCCTCAATGAAAAATTCTCAGCTGTTTAGCATACCCCACATTGATGTTTACAGATAGACTGTGGCTAGCCTCATTTCCCAAATACTGACACAAAGAATGATTCTAGAAGAATGTCTTCATGCTGGAGGAAGATGACTGGGAAAACCAAGAAACCATGTGGAAAGACCTTTGAAAGAATCCAGGGTCACTCATAGTTTATATCTTTACTGGGCTACAAGCAATGATAGTTCTCTCCGATGGATTCAGGGGTTGATTTCGAGAAGTTAAAAGGCTTGTTCTCAGAGCTTGCATGTGATAGAGGGGTTCTGGGGGCAAATTTGGATTAAGTTCTGAACCTCACAGAGTCTTGGACTTTTCCTGATTAGTGCACACCCCATCTATGTAGGTTCACTTTTTTGTCACCATCTATGTAGGTTTCACTTTTTTTGTGTGTGTGTCCTCTGAAAATTTAGTGAAATCTTTAAGTTTAGTTTCCACATCTGCAAAACCATGATGGACATCTCCTTGCTTCGAGGAAATGTTGAGAGAAGTGTTGGAAACTGATACGCTATGTTGTCTGGCTTAGAAGTAATCCATGGCACCTCAATCAGAGAAATGGTGGATTTTGTGATTACAAGCCCTTCCTACTCTTAGAATTGTCTCCAGTTCAGGAATAGGTCTCACACACTTTTCTTATCTAACCTGACTGATTCATCACAATCAAGATAGCCCCTGGGAAACCTGAAAGACATAGACTACCTTCAAGAGCCAGCTCTTCTTTTGTCTAAATAACTAAATCATTTCATTAGCACTGAACTTTGACAACTTCTGCAGGAATTACATCTGGTCTTTTCCGTGGTAAACAAACCACCTCTGACAAGATACATCTACTTATTGCCAAGTTGTGTGTGGTCCAAACATGGACACTATTTTATCTCACTTTCATTGATTGAAGAAGGAAAAAGAATAATGGTATTCGGGTAGCTGAAAATGCTGTGACGTTTGGCCTCCATGTCCAGGAATGCAACTCTGTTATAATATACAGGACCAAAAAAAATAATAAAAGTAAAAAAGAATTTACTGGACCTGTTCTATCTTGCATGTAGCTTTTCTGCCCCCACATGATTTGTAACAATAGTCTGTGCTTGCAAAGTCTTATGTTTTGCTGCTCTGGTCCTTCCAAGAGAAAGATGACTGACCTTTATTCTGGTCAACTGTAACAGAGCTAGCAAGAAATTCCACATTCCATTTTCTCATTTCAGTCTGTCCCCTCCCACCCCTATGTTCCTCCAAAAATACACCATGGAGACCCTTCAATGGTTTTCAACTATATTGTGGACCCCAGACTTCAAATCTATATTTTCATACTTGCTATCCATTTAATTTGAGATATATGCACATGTATAAATAAAAATAGTTATATTTTTTTCCGCAGCTAGTTGAATTGAGTAAGTAAGCAATTGTTAGAGAGCTGATCGTAAAAATGGTTGGTAGTTGATTTAGCCTATAAGTTTGCATGAGGATTAGGTCTCAGTAATTGAAATATACAACACTGGTTTGTTGAAAAGTTACTTAGACAATATTCTCTCACTCAGATTACTGGGCTTCTCACCAACTTCGTTGAGATAAACCCGATCTTGGTCTCGGAATTGCAAAAGGAGTTTGACAGGTATTCAGGTGTTCTTACTTCTGTTTAGAGGGATTCTCTCCTCTCACCCTTTTCAGCTCAGATTTCTTACAAAGGGAAGTGATCTTCCAAGAGAGAATTCACTGGCATCTTGCAACTCCACTTCCGTTTCCAACTTTGTAATCTTTCCATCAGTTTCAAAATAGCGTATCATTTCTCTCAACTACAAAGCAACCCTATTCCATATTGAAAAGATCCATTCAAGGTGTCCCTAATTCCATCTACCAGAATGGTGTTTTTCACTTAGAAAAACTTTGACAAGTTGCATTGTTGGGAACCAAAAGTAAGATTTTAATTGAACTCCAGATAAGATAGGAGTCTCTACTTTCCTTCTTCCTAAACAACACCACTTTCCTACCTGTATCTGATAGATGGTTCCCATACACACTTTCTAGAGCAAAATTATTTTACCTTTAGATGAAATATTTTAGGAATTTGGGGATTTTGTGTGCCCCAAGACAAAGGACAATGTTTGTGCAAAGATCACTGTCCTCTTTTGGAGGCAACTTTCTTCCTTATTAAAATTTTGATAGTTCCCAAAGTCTGCCACCTTCCTTCAATACTGCATGTAATGTATCTCCTGTGCTCTTTATAGATGGGCATGAGGATATTAAGGATGGGAGAGAGCGAGATTAGAGAACATTAGAAAATATCCCCTGCAATCATGTCACATGAGACATTTTTATTCCCCAACAAAAGAGTTGGGATAAAATGTGCTGCTATAAAAGCGAATCGAGTTATTCTTACTGGGGGACTCCGTGGGACACAATGCATCTGGGATTGTGAGGTCCCTGTCATCACTGCCATAGTAAATGACACAGGTTATTCTCAGGCTCCTGCCCATGTGCACATCCGGTCTCACTCATACTCGCCAGCCTAGTTTCACCATCTCTAGCCTGACTCAAGAGATGGAAAGAGGAAGGCGTAAAACCTCATGACACAGACTTCCAAAGCCCAAGATCACTGAGACATTTTATTTTCTGCAGCAATGAATATGGCCCTTGAAAGAGAATGAATAGTCTATTTTGCCTGCACAGCCTGTGACTAAACTCCAGCTTTTACTTTCCGTAGCTCCACCCCTACTGTGTCAACCATTTCCATGCTATAATAATCCCCCAGGTAACCCCTGATAGGCAGCTTTGAGATTGCCCTTGCGTTTTTGAAATACAGAAATATCTATTTGTGATCCTGTTGCACCTATGTGTGCTCCAATTCTACAAGACAGTTCTAGTCATCTGGGAAACCACGAATGGTGGTGGTGGTGGTGGTGGGGCTTCCTACTATGTTTCCTTTCATGACTGGAAAAACTGGTATTAACTCTTGCAAATCCCTTGCACAGATTGAAAAATCAAGGTCAAGCAGGAGAAGAACTGGCACAAGACAATCAGATAGCAGTGGGCAGAGAGTTTCTGAATAATGCTGTGTGTGTGTGTGTGTGTGTGTGTGTGTGTGTGTGTGTGTGCATAAGTTGTTGGGTGATAATTCAGGGAATAAAGCTTTCTGAGATTACTGTCAGAGTCACTTGAAAGATGGTGAAATGGAGGGAAAGAGGGAGAATTAGACAATGAGGGGGCTTAGCTGGTCTTCAACTTGGTTGTCTAGTGACTTTCATTCTGACACAGAGCTTTTCATTCTCTAAAGTGTAGAGTCACTATCTGGGTAAACCTCAGTCTCTAGCTCTTCCTTAACTATCATGGCCACTAGGTTAATCTACTCTCCGAGTTTACATTCCTTGAACTAAAATTACAATAGAAAAAAATTAAACAATAATCTTTCTTGGAAGCAGCAAGTTAAGAGTGTTTGCACATTGGTGAGCCATTGGTGTTGTATGATGGTTGTGGTACAGAACATAACTAATGGTTTTGTAGGAGAAAGAGACAGAGAAATCATATTCAGGATGTTTATGGGGAAAATACAGAAATTTAATCCTGAAAGCAGAGGGAGGGAAAAAGGCATGTGCTTTCCCTCCCTGTGGCAATGGGCAAGAAGGATGTTTTTAAGTCTTTCCTGTTGCTCTTCAGAGCTAGCTTTTTTTAAGATTGCTGCTGCAGTTTAGTAACCCATAGAAGTTTACCAGAGAGATAGGACAGGGCTTAAGACAGTTAACTAGCATCCTAGTGTCCCTCGTTCAAACCCTTGTTTAGTCCCTAGCATTGTGTGTAGTCCTCTGAACATTCCTGTGCACTGAGTTTAGAGTAAGCCTTGAGCACTGTCAGGACTCCCTACGTCCAAAAAATACTAATAATTAAAACAGAGGAATAATTTCCAGTAATCTAAATGAGTATCCATGATCTTATTTATTTTTTCAAGAATTGAAAATATGGCACCCTAAAGATGTGATGAAACAAGTGTATCAGATATAAAACAACCAACTGCAGGGTAGTATTTACTTGTAATCATATTTTATAGAGGAGAAAATATTATCTAGGACCAGAGAAGGTCCTTAGTGAATCTCTGCCATTTTTTATTCAATTTTATTTTTCCAGGTCATCCTTTTTTTCTAAATTATAAAAAATTTTCTATTTCCGATAACCTTTCTTACACCAGCCATCCACACTTCGAAGGCCAGTTTTTTTCTCTTAGTGAGATTAAAGGAAAACAAGTCTAAGAACGTCATCAAAACAGAAGACCTTGCTTTCATGGATTGTAGCAGATGAGTATGTCATAGTAGCATATGTCTCCATTGAGAGAGAGAGAGAGAAAGAGGAGAAAGAAAGAAAGAAAGAAAGAAAGAAAGAAAGAAAGAAAGAAAGAAAGAAAGAAAGAAAGAAAGAAAGAAAGAAAGAAAGAAAGAAAGAAAGAAAGAAAGAAAGAAAGAAAGAAAGAAAGAAAGAAAGGAAAG
>PVKC010045295.1:0-11448 GCA_004027635.1 Crocidura indochinensis | reverse complement strand
TTTTTTCGGGATATACTCGGCATATAAGACAACTCCCGATTTTCTGTTGACTTTTTTCGTTTCAAAAGTCGTCTTATACGCCTACAAATACGGTACTCCTGGCTCTGTGCTAAGGGATCACTACTGGTGGGACTCTGGGGGAAATATCTGGTGCCAGGGATTAAAACCCATCAACCTCATGCCAGGCCAGTGCCCTACCCACTGTGCTATCTCTCTGATCCCTATACTCATTTTAGGAACAGGACAGTCTGAGTGCCATGAGTCAGGAGATTGGTTTTTAACAAGTGGGATTTGGTGGGAATTAAAATTGAACAAAGGCTGATTCACTCCATACTCCAGCCTTCTAGAGTTATTGTACTGAGGCTTGAGGTAGCTGGTACAAGTGGAGAAGGGCCAGAGCTAAGTTGAGGGGGAAGAGTGAACATCATGGCTGCAGTTCCCAGGATTATGTCCTCCTTCCAGAAGGACGTACTGGAAGCATCTGTTAGGTAGAGGATGGGGCCGGTCATTTCCAGAAGGTTGCTGCTTCCTAGCTACATACCTGTTCAGAGGTTCTTTCAGTCATGCTTCAAAGCAGGGGCTGGGCTGACTTTTCTCTGGGGCTCACTCTTGGCTTCATGGAAGGACTCAGAGGACGAGGGTCCAAGTTGGATAGTTTGCATGGAAACCAAGGAAGGGTCACTGTCCTGTCTCTCAGCCCATATTTCTGGGGGATTTGAGTTTTTCTGGCTGATAACTGGGAAGGCAACTAAAAGGTGTGAACAAAAAAATAGGCAAAGATGGGAGGGGTCCTGACATCTGAGTGACCTCTGGGGGGCATTCTGAGACCTCTGGGGGGGGGCATTCTGTTTCCTCTAGGACCTCAAGGCTTCCAGGAGGCAGAGACTGTGTCTACACAGCAGAGTTGCAGAGTGTCCATAGATGAGTTTATGCTGTCTATAGGGAGGAGGGGGCTTCCATAAAACCCTAGAAGGGGCGCTAAGGCACTTTGCCACTCCAGCCTGTGGTGATGTGAGTAGCCTGGAAAGAATGCAGGGGCCTCTGTGGGCTCTGCCTTTTCTGCAGAAACTCTGTCCTTGGCTCTTCTCCCTAATGATCCCAGCCCCCCTCTATCCCTGCTTCTAGCAGGTCTGTGCTCCCACCCACCTTCTCAAAACCCAGCCTCCTCCCTTTAGGAGAATTACCCAGGGCTATAATTGGGTTCTCTAGGCAGAACCTCATTACCACTTAAGACAGTACTAATCTCATAAGAGGATTATGCAGGAAATTTGATACTAGCCCTTACCTCCCTCTTTCTTTGGTCTTTGGTGGTTTAGGGTCACTCAAAAATGATCCCCTCCCCCAAAGTTTTCAGTCAAGAAATGTTTTCAGTCAAATGTTGGTTTTGGAACAAAGTCCCATCCTGAATGAAAACCAAGGTCTCATACATCTGAGGTGCGTGCTTCTCCCTTTCCCCCCTTGAATTAGATCCCTGGCCTCTGAGGCATTTTTTTTTTTTTTTTTTTTTTTTTTTTGATCTGGTGTCCCAGCAGGTAGATTGGTCTATGGTGTTGTAGCTTCTCTGGTTCTCTCATAAGATAATGGACCAAGTCAGTCCCTCTCGAGTCTGCCCAGTCAGTGCTTTCTCACCTAGACCTGGCATCAATCTGCTTTCCTTTGCCTCTTTGTGGCTCCGAAGTCCCCTTGCCATTTTTTCTTCCTGCTTTTTTCTGTGACTTGAGCACAGCCCCTTCCCTAGGCTACTGTCCAGAAAGAAACACAACCCTTCACTATTGAAGAACCACTAAGCCTAAGTGACAATCCCTCAGGCACTCGGAAGAACCAGATGCTTTCAGGGAGGATTTCCCATCTTTTCTGTGCCTACAAGGTCTCAAATCCGTCTCGTGCTTGGTCTCATTTGTACAAAGAAACCCAGGGAGAACATTGTGGCCACTACAGATGACAGATCACCCAGACTACCTTGCCTGTCAATGTCTCTTTGTTAAAAACAAGTGGATTCTCTATCTCTACCATTTTCCACTTGGTCCCTCAAATCTCTGGATAGCTTCTGGCATGTAGGACTACCCTACATGTGGCACCTACCCTAGCCAGGCCATTCTGGTTCTGAGATGCTGAATGTGACCATCAAAAAGTCCCAAGGAGGGGGAAGTGTGGATATCACCATTTGGAATCTGGCAATTAAAGCAAGACTCATCCCCAGTGCACACGAGATCTCCCATTGAGCTATCTTCTCTTGGTCTATGAAGTGTGTGTGTGTGTGTGTGTGTGTGTGTGTGTGTGTGTATTTACATTTTTATTTATTCACATGTTCACTTACTCACTAGCTAGACTTCCTCCCACCATTATTGCCCGGCTCTGTGTGATGTGGAAATTGGACCAGACAGACTTTGGGATTTGACTTTCAAACTGGACCTTTTGTCCCAGATCACTGCTGGATGCTATTTCTTCACTATCTCCTGGAGCTTTAACATTTGACAAGTGAATTTTATTGGGGGCTGAGACCAGGTACCCTTTGAGCAGGATGGGAGTTAATTTGCTTCCCATTAGAGACTGGGGTGTCCGAGACAAGATCCACTGCCCTGGTCAGGAACCAGACTTCTTGTGAAATGCCTGGCTTGTGTTTGCCTTTTTTTTTTCCAATTTATCTTCCTTAGCCTTAGATTTCTGCTGTTTTAATATTATAATTATTGTTCTAGTGCCAGGCGTTGGCTTTCCAAATACTCTTGCTTTTCTTTCCACAGCTCTGGCTCTGCCAGGACCCCCACACCCACCTCTCATATCCCCTTACCCTAGCCCTCTGTCAGGCTGTCTGTGATGAGCCAGTTTGCCCCCATCCTCCTTTCCAGTCTCCATTCGCCTTTACCAATGTTGGAGGGTGAACCGGCATGGACTTTGGATGGGGGGCAGAGGTGTGGATTCCATTCAGTTCCTTTTTAAAGAGAATTCATAAGAATTAAATACTGAAACTCTCTAGCATGGATGGAAAAGGTAAGAATTTATTCATATATTGCAAGGGAGAAGCAACATTTATTGAAGACTTTAAAAAAACATTAATTTCTCTTGGCCCAGAGTCTCCTTCTAGGAAAGAATGATCATGTATATTTATAAAGGATACTTTTCAGGAGTGAGGAGGAGTTGGGCCACAGTTAGTTATTAGTGCTCAGGGATCACTCCTGGTAGGGCTCCTGAAACCATTTATATTGTCAAGGATTGAATCCAGAAAGGCTGCATACATGCCTTACCTGCTGTGATATCTATCTCCCTGGCCCTAAAGGATGGTTTTAAAATGTTTGTTTCATGGGGCCCAGGAGATAGCATGGAGGTAAGGCGTTTGCCTTTTATGCAAAAGGTCATCGGTTCGAATCCCGGTGCCCCATATGGTCCCCCGTGCCTGCCAGGAGCAATTTCTGAGCATGGAACCAGGAGTAACCCCTGAGCACTGCCGGGTGTGACCCCAAAAGAAAAAACAAACAAAAAAAAATTTTATAATTTATTACAGTAATTCCAGTAGTGGCACTTTTTAAAAAAGAAGTGTTGCTTAGAAACTGAAAAAGAAATATCCAGTATAGGAGTAATTTGTAGGTACTCAAATACTTTCCATAAGACAGTTGATTAAAACTTGGCTCATCAATATTTTCTGTTTGTTTTTTGTTTTTTTGGGGGGGGCCACACCCGGTAATGCTCAGAGGTTACTCTTGGCTGTGCGCTCAGATATTGCTTCCGGCTTGGGTACCATATGGGACACCGGAGGATCAAGCCGCAGTCCGTTCTAGGCTAGTGCTTGCAAGGCAAACGTTCTACCGCTTGTGCCACCTCTCTGGCTCTGGCTCATCAATATTTTATTTGTTTTGTTTTGTTTGGGGGTCACACAAGGCGGTGCTCAGGGGTTACTGGTGACTCTGCACTCAGAAATCATTCCTGACAGGCTCAGGGGATATATGGAATGCTGGAGATTGAACTTGGGTTGGCTGCATGCAAGGCAAATGCCCGCCCTGCTGTGCTATTGCTTGGATCCCTAGTCTCATCAATATTATATAGCAACTAGGCATTCATGTTATAGACAAGCCTCGTAATTAAAAGGCAAAGATCTATCCCATGTATTTTACTTACATGCATGTAAAGTGAAAATCTTCATATTATGATGTTTCTTCGATGCTGTGGTTGTCAATTCTGCTCTCTCATGCCCTGGCCCTGCCACTAACGTCCTGTTTTTCATTTTGACATCACTCCAGCAGCGCTCAGGGACTATTCCCAGCTTAGTGCTTGGAATCACTCTTGGCAGTGATCTGGGGACCATGAGGTATCAGGACTTGAACCTGGGCCTCTTACATGCTAAGTTCATGGCCCAGCTACTGACTTCTCTCTCTAGGCTTCTCTGTGTGATCATCTCGTTTTAGTTGCTTCATCTGACAACAAAGATTGGACAGTACCTGTTGAATGGTGGTTTAAAATGATTAAAATTAAGGCCAGAGTGATAGCACAGTGGGGAGAATATTTGCCTTGCATGTGTTCTATCCCCAGCATCTCTTATGGGTCTTTGAGTCTGCTGGGAGTAGTTTCTGAGTGCAGAGCCAGGAACAATCTCTGAGCTCTGCTGGGTGTGACTCCAAAAAAAACTAATCAAATGATTAAAATTATGTTAAGAGATGAGATTGGCAACTGGCATCAAAATATGTTCTCTGCTCTAATTGCTAGAATATTGGTGCACACGTGCAGAAACAGCACAAGCACAACAGTCCAGAAGGAATGTATTTGTTGCAAGTTACCTTTGGTAGTGAGGCTTTTCTAGTTGCTTCTTTTTTTCTATAATTACTTACAGAAAATGGTTTAAATAATAGTCCACAGAAAATGATTCAAATAGCAAAATATCTATGGAGAGAGAGAGAAAGAGAGACAGAGAGAGACATATAGATGTGATGTATGCATATGTGTTCTATATGGTGGCAAGGGCCATCTCTCTCTTTCTCTCTCTCTCTTTATCTCTCTCTCTCTCTCTCTCTCTCTCATTCTTTCATCACACCAGCTACAGCCTTTTCTTTTTCATGAAAGCAATAGTTGAGTTCATGTTGGGCTCTGTGGTTTACCTGTAATGGGGATTTTACTTCTGAAACACCATCTTTCACACACCTCACCTCTTAAAATTCTCAAATCATACTCAAGCCTTGCTCACCTGGAGGCTGTGCTAAGGTTAGTGGCTGATATCATCCACTGCTAAGACCAGGGCCTCGCCACTGCCATCTCCACCTGCCTGGGGAGCCAGAGACGACCGGGCACCCAGCAACATCTGTTTGCAGAACTCTGGGCAGGCAGGAAACTGCATGTGATCCATCTCTAGGTGGGAGACTCAGGCTAGGATTTCAACACTGGAGTCCACAGGCCTCAGGATGGGGGTGTGGGGAAAGAAAGGGATAGAATTAACCATTTGGCAACTCACTGCTGTATTGCCACTGGAATTTCATAATCATTTGGTCAATAAGGTAAAAGCTATTATCTGCCACATAGAAATTTAAGTTTTGTTTTTCCCTTTTTCTTGGCATTCATAGGATGTGTTTTTGTTCCATCAAAGCATTCCCTCTAAATATTTGGGACAAGGCATAAACAAAAATCAGTGCTGCAACTTGTAGATTTTTATCACTTTGGCTTCAAAAGATGACTTAGAAGGCAGCACTACATCCCCTTCTGGATTTGAAAGTTGACTTTCATCTGTGCCCTAAGGATAACATTTATAAGATCAATACTTTGCCAGAAGTTTTATCCAAGAAAGAATAAACTAACTCAGGTCTCAGTCATTGCAACAGATGTTTGCTTAGGAAGGATGGGATTCTGGTTGGCAAGTTTCAGAAATGAAATTATTAAGTGAGAACATCTAAAGGGTTCATCTCACCCTCTGGGATTCGGCTGTTTGAGTCGCTTTCATCCTTGCTTTTCCCATCTGCCTTATCTCCCTCCCAGGCCAGCCCTGATCACTGACAGCTTGAATTTAGAGAACAGAAGACTCCAGCTAGCCTCTGGCTTTGAGGGAACTGACCAGTGCAGTTGGACTAGGGAAGGAGGTGCAGACCTGTTTATGATCTTCTCAAATGCCTGGCTTCTCCTTCTTGCCCTGATTCAGTGTGCACCATGCCTGTTTCCAAACCATGTATAATGATGAAAACCTGTATAAACATTCCTGAAAGCGCCACCAAGCAGATCCAGTAGCTTATAAGAACTGGAGGTGTTTGCTGAGGAGAGAGAGGGTAGAATAGGGCAAGTGCAGGGGAAGGGCTTGATTGCTTGGGTAGCTGGTTCATGTTGGGAACAATAGAAACAAAACAAAGGAATGAAAGCCAATAGACAAGCAACAAGGGTTTGGAGGACAGAGGCTCTGAGACAGGAAAGTTCTGTCTTGAGGATGATGCCAATGAGAGGAAGGACTAATAATCACCACTATGACGACGACGATGATCCCGGCGATAGTAGTAAATATTTACTGTGTTGGCCTCAGTTCCTGTGCGTGTTGTTCAAATCCAAGAGGCAGCTTTTGCAGCTGCCAGAGTTTTCAGGTTGAGAATGAGGCTGGGCGAGATCCTTTGTAGGATCTGGTAGTCACATGGCTATGGGATTTCCTGGGGAGATGGAGACCGGGGTCCAGCTTCTAGGTCTGCACTCTGTACCTCATGCTATGGCATTGCCTCCGGTCTTCAGGAACCATCAAGGGAGAACATTACTCTTCTGAGTTGAGATCTGGTCAATGGTCAGTCATGTGGCTCCAAAAAGTTCTCCTTGTTCCGATCATGGAGTGCATTGACCATATCTGTTTCCCCGAGCTTGTGCCTTCAAGGCTGATTCTCTTCTGACTCACTCTCAGTCAGGCTAACTGGTTGTTGGCATGACTTTTCATGTTTCTGGATCCGGGATGTGATTCTAGGTGATGCAAAGGCAGCATGCAGCTGGGATATGGAATTCTGATGGATGTGGTTCCCCAGATGTGGACGATACTATCACAGCATGCAGAACACAAAATTGGTTTGTGAAATCTTGTGAAACCGGTCACCTCAGAGCTCACACAGCCACTCACTAAAACATTGAAGGCCCTGGGATGGCCAGCCGGGCTGTGTGGAATGCAAAGCAAGTCATCATTCATGTCTTTCCTATAAAACTTCAGACAAAGCTCTTTGGGCCCACGAGTACAATGGGCGACGACACAAAGAAGTAATTGCATCAAGATGGGTGTGGGTCCTGGTGTGGCCAGGCCATGGCCTTCATCATGTATGAAGCTTTGGTGGCTATGCCTTTGAAAAGGGATCTAGAGTTTGATGGGTCTTGGAAGTGATCTGTGCTCTCAGAAATGCAGATGGAACTTGGAGACAGCCCTGTTTTACGGGACTGAGATAATGTCAGCGGCAGAGTAAAGGAGGTTTGAAGAGGGTTGGGCTGAATAAGGGGCTCTTCAATGGGATTTTCCAGCTGGAGGTAATGGAAACATCCTGGGCCTTCGGTTTCCCTTGCTATTACATCATCTGGCAAGTCCAGAGTTATTGAGTGCTTTCAAGTGTGGGGCTCTGCGCCATGACCGCCGGGTGAGTGAGAGGGGGCTGCTTCCTCAGGGCTCAGAAGGATAGAGGCGGGGACCTGCATTGGAAGGATCCCAGAACTGAGTGGTGGAGAGCAGACTCCAGGAGGCAAAAGAATATCGATTGGTTTTATGTGGCTTTTTATGAGGGTGCCGGAAAGGATGGCATAATTTTGCTGTCAAGGCTGGTGGGTGGAACTGGCCTGGTGGAGTAGGAAGGCAGATATGGGTGGGAGAAGACATGGATGTTTCCCTGGGGACAGAACTTTCCAGAACACGAAATGCCAGTTAGAGGAGCATTGACTTGTGTTTATGTGATTGGGAACTCAGAGATGTCAACCTTTTGTTTTCTGGTGAGGTATTCAGGCCCCTTTCGTCTTCATGTCTTGATTCAGGATCTAAAGGCTGTTGGTGTCTTCCATCTGGAAGCTGTTTTCATTTCACTTGAAGTGCTCTGGGCTCTTGTTGAGTCTGTTTTAGGCACAATGGTAGGTGTCTCTCGTTGATGACCTGGGAGTATTGGTCATGGAGCCTAGCAGAGCTCCTGGAGTCTGTCTTCCCTCTGGAGGTCGTCCTATCCTAGGACGGTTGGCAGAGACCCTGTGCATTGCTGCCAGGCCCCAGACAGGCCAGCTTAGACACCACAGCACAGATTCAGGGGCTCAGGCTTGGCAGGGAAGTTATGGTGGGCTCTGTTCTGAACACCACACTAGTCTCGGGACTCCTTCCATGAGGTCCTATGGCAGGCTCTCCAGCTGAAGGCATACCCCTTACAGAAATCACATCAGAAAGTGGTTACTGATGCAGAGAAAAGGCATGTCAAATAGCATTCACGTCTCGAGCAACATCCTTTTCATCCCCCTCACTGAACACACAGATCTTGAGGTGCTTACAGATGAGGCCTTGGGAAGCGATGGAGCATCAACGTCCGGGGAACTGGGACACATGCGAAGGGGGCATTGAAGGCCAGGCAGCACCCCTGAAGAACACCTGTGCGGTTTCTGGAGACCAGCAATGGCTGGGAGACGAGGACTGTAGAAAGAGGGTCACTGTCCTCCTTATCGATGCCGAGGATTTGGTGAGAGGAGGTGCAGGAGAGGTGACCTGGGAGGTGTGGCTGGGTCCTGTGAGCATGTGTGTACACATATGTGTGCCTATAAGTATGTATTATGTGTATATGTGTGACTGCATTTGAATATGTGTGTGCATGTGTATATATGTGTGCATGGAAGTATAATTGTGTGCATCTCTGTGCAAATATGTGTGTGCACGTGTGTATATACATGTGCGCATGGGTGTACGTGTTATGCTGCATGCTTGAAGCCCTGAGCAAGACTGTGGAGAGACCAGTGGCTGCGTGCGACCCGGTGGAGCTGCTGTATGTGGGCTGGCACGCTTGGCATTGTGGGTATGTGTGGAGGAAGTGGCTGCGATGGAGGACCCAGAGAGAGGGGATATTTGGGAGCAAGGTATCTTAGGGTGATCCTACTTTGTGCACTGGTCAGAACGTCCACACAGGTGGGTGGAAGAGGGAAGAGCTAAGAAACCCTGAGCTGTTGAGGCTGTTGAGGGAGGGCACTCAGCATACTGCACATTCAGGGCAAGGATGGGCACTGCTGCCCTGGATGCACGGTGCTGCCTAGGACTTTCTTTTAAACATTTTTGTGTCTCCATTGAGTGTTTATTGTTGCAGTTAGCATTTGTTAGTTACTGTGTGGTGTACATGCATGCGTGTGTGTGTATGTGTTTGTGTGTATGTGAGGGAGGGAGGGAGGGAGGGAGGGAGGGGACAGAAAGGAGAAAGAGAGGAGAGAGGAGAGAAAGAGGAGAGAGAAAAGGGAGAGAGGATGAGAGTGAGAAAGAGAGAGAGGGAGAGAGAGAAAGGAGAAGGAGAAAGAGAAAGAGAGAGAGAGAAAGAAGGAGAAAGAGAAAGAGAAAGAGAAAGAGAGAGAGAGTCAGAGTCTTGAAACAGCAGATGGTTTCCAACAAATGAAACCTAAGCCAAGGTTTCCAACAAATGAAACCTAAACCAAGGCTGGGAAAATAAGAGGGCAGTTCAAATCCTGGACATCTCTGGAGTGCCCTAGGGCCTGCCAGTGCTCTTGTGCCCCAGAACTTGTTGCCAGAAGGAGACACGGAGAGGCCTGCAACCCCAGCTTGCCACGCCCTCTCCTCCTTCCCTGAGTCTGCAACTTCACACAGCTGCTGTGAGGGGGACAGAACACTACTGGCTCTGCTTCCCCCTGTTTCACCCCAAGACTTGGCAGTGAAGGAGAGATGGGGGGTGTTGAGGCATGCTGTGGGACCAGAGGTTCGTCCCGCCCTGCAGCAGGGCTGAATATTGCTTCCACGATGCTTTTTTAAGGTGCATTTGGTTGTGAGGGTATTATCACCTTCCCATCTGTCCAGAGACTTGCTGCTTTGTCTTATCTTCAGGAAGTGAGTTTTCTCCTGGGTAGCCAGGCCTTAGATCTCCTGAAAGAGACCTGTGACTGTTACACTCGGGCCAAAGAAAACCCAATACAGATAAGTCTCACTTGTCTCTCTCCTTCTGATTGGGCCCTGGCTGTCCCTCCCTGTCACTAACACCTGTCCTCCAAGCCAGCCTGATGGGTGCAAAGAGACAAACTGCAGGAAGCTGTCTGGATGGTGCAAACTAAGTTTGTGGCTGCTGCCAAGTTCCAGACCTCAGGACACTTATCCAGGATTGAAGATTCAGCAAAACAGAGACGCCCACAAGAAGTTCCCTCCCTCCAACCCCCCAAACACACTGCCCTTTTCTGAGCGATTTTCATTGGCTATTGTTTTCTTTTTTTTGTTTGGGACCATACCACACCTAGCAGTGCTCAGGGATTACTCCTGCTGGGACTTGGGGTGCCATATGAGATGTGGGGGCTTGAACCCAGTTTGGCTGCATGCAAAGCTGTACTATCACTATGGCTATTAGGTTTTTTTTTTTTTACTGAATTGTTATGGGTTAGATCCCAGGGTATGATTTGTAGATCTGAAAGCAGTTGGCCCTAACAACCACATACTTCCCCAACTGCCATCAGCAGCTCATGCAGGGCTGGTCCAAGCAGAGGCCTGGGCTCTCTGCTCTTTCTGGGCAAATTGGAAGATATTTCCCACCAGATATCTGAGCCTCATCCTCAATTCCTCCAGCGTCTCTGGCCTTGGCGGGCTTTGCCTCCCATCGTCTGCAGAGCCTGAGCAGGTCATGAGGCTTGTGGTCAAGGAAAAGCCAGTGTTGGATTTTTTCTTGCTGGATGGTTTGGACTTTTGGGTCTGTGTGGTACCGGGAGGCTCAGCCCCAAAGCTGGAGCAGGAAGGAGCAGTGAGTGGGCCATGGGACCAATCCCCTTTGCTGCTTAGAAGGATGTCATTTCCAAGAGACTCGAGAGGCTACCTGAGTCCGCAGCCTGTTCCTGCCGACATTGTGGGTTTGTCCTACTCACTTCTCTGATGAGGTTTGTTTATTCCCCAGTTATGCCCTGGGCCTGGCCCCAAACAGGCAGGTGGGAGATAGTGTCCTGGCCACGCAGCTGGCTCTGTGTATGCCCGCAGCAGGTGCAGGGCTGAAACTCGTTCTGGGAGCTAGAAGGATGGGATGGTTCCAGTCTGCACAACTGAGCGTGCCACTCCCCAGGGCACTGGGGTTTCCTCCCCCTGCACTGTGGGGCTGGTTTCCAGCTTCCTCTGTCTGGAGAGGTAGCCCCAGCCTCCCTGACTCTGCAATTCTGGCTTTGCCCAGGGGCCACTGCTGAGCACTGTCCTGGGAAAGTTCCCCAGGTTTGTTCCCCGCCCCACACACCACCACAATGGAGGTTGATTGATGAGGTCATCCTGAAGCCATGGAAGGAAAGCAGGGACAATTCACCAGCCTCAGCAGGACAGCC